>JASIRB010002837.1:0-30000 GCA_030323885.1 Branchipolynoe longqiensis | reverse complement strand
TCCGGGAATGTCGCTTAACTTTAAATATTTGGAATTCTCACCAGCTTACAAGAATAGGTCTTATATTCTAACGAAATACCCATTGTTTGTTTAGGGTTTACGTCCTAATAACATCTATGACCATATCAGGATGGGTATCGACTTGTGACAGAACACACTTTTGGCGATGTAATAGTGCTGCCCCACTGGGAGATCAGGCCGCCGGCACCATGACCTAATATCCCACTGACTCACATTATCATGATACTGATCTAACCAGTCCTTACCCTATTCTAGCAATGCTGAACGTTAAGCTAGTTAGCGATATGTATAAATTTAGTAGGCCTTTGGTTTGACTCAGTCGGGATACGAACTGCCGACCTTTCGCACGGGAAATCTGCGCTCTAGCGATTGGGCCACCGCGTACAGTACCGACATATGCATAATCTAGACAACCTTTTCCTCAGACCCTCCACTCTACTCCCCCCCTCCCACCAGGAACCCATCACACACACACACCCTGCACCCCCCTCCCCCCAGTTACCCACCCCTGCACCCTCCTCCCCCCAGCCTTCTCCCATCATACCCTCCACTCTATTCCCTCCCTCCCTCCCACCAGGAACCCATCACACACACACACACCCTGCACCCTCTCAGTTCCCCACTCCTGCAGCCTCCTCATCCCATCTCCCCCTCCTCCCCCCAGCCTGCTTCCATCATGACCATGCACCACCCTCCTGCCGCCGCTGAACTCCTCCCCACCTATTCCAATATCCACCCTCCTCTGATCTCCAGCTTCCCCTCTCCATCAAGCTCCCCCACATCCTGCCATGTCCAACCTCCTCCAATATCGATCTCCTGTTGCCACCTTCCCCCTTCTTCGCCCTTCTCCCATCTTAGCTCTTCTTCCCCCCTCAAACCTTTCATCTCCACCGCCCATTCCTCCCTCTCCTCCTATTCTCCCTCCTCCCATTCTCCCCCATCTCGTCCCATCCTCCCCACCTCCACCCACCTCTCCGCTCTGTCCACCTCCCCTTCCCTCCCAACTCCCACCTCTATTCCTTCCCTGACCCATCTTTCCCTCTCATCTCGCCTCCTTCCCCGTCCACCGCTCCATCTGAGGTCTTCCACCATCCACACACCTCCACCCTCATCCACCAACCAGACTGCATATTCTGCAACATCTGCCTAATAGAACCCTCACCCACTACTGTCTCCACCTATAAACGAATCTAACGCAAAGTAATTGTGTTAAAGCCGACGAAAACAACCCCTGCTGCAGCCACTAAGTCTGGACCATATCCTTCATAATAACGAGGCTCTACATAATGCGGAACGAAGTGGTTCATTGAGCTGCTCAAGAGTTGCTCACTGTTAGACTCGAATGGAGCTGTCAGCGTTGAGCAGGTCTTAGCGCCAGGGTATATGGATGCCTGGCAGGAGACTGAACTGGGAAGAACCTGATAGTGGAAAATACCAATCGCAGAACTGGGCCTGCAGCATATCTCATAAGGACAGGTTGACCTTGGCGGGATGGCCGAGTGAGTTGAGTGTCCATCTTCCGTGTTGGTAGATCGTGCCCTGGTCGAGTCAAACCAATGACTTAAAAATGTATACTTATTGCTTCCTAGCCAGTCGATTGGCACTATTAGGATAGGGCAAGGACTGCTTGGCTTAGTGTCAGGATAATCTGACTGAGTGGGATGTCAAATAATGGTGTTGCCAGCATGTTCTCCCAGTGGGGCAGCACTATAAAGTCGCCATGAGTGCGCACTGTAAAAAGTCGGCACCCATCCTGATATGACCTTAAATGTTGCCAGGACGTAAAACTCCCAATAACCAACCAACCCTAAGGACAGTTCTCCTTACAAATGTGCTTCAGCCTCATCAGCACCTTCTGGCTGAACCCCCCCTCCCCCTCCCGGTCTGGTATCGGTGCCGGTGGGCAGATGCCAGTTGGAAATAGGCCACATGTTTCACATTGGAGCTGCTGGGAGCGAACAACTGGATATCACCTATCGACATTCACACCACTAAAACAAAATGCTAAAGATTTGAATCAAATTGGACTAATGCTGCCGAGCTGTGAAAACAAGAGATAATACACTTGTACATTCATCACAAAAAAAGAAGAAAATGTAAACGACGCCATTGTTAGGGCGGGACGGTATTTCCGGTTTATGGAGTCAGTACGTGGCGGTAGAGATGCTGGACTGACCCGGGTGTTTGGTGGGGTGTAGATTGGTGAGTGCTGATTACGTAGTCAGCATGTGTTCGATCCAGTGAATTTGGAGGTCTCAGTGATTACGACTTAGACATGAAGTAATATGCAGCATTAGGGGGGAGTGACGGGTGGTGGAAGTGGTGGTGGTGCTGGTGGAGGAGGTGGAGTTGTGGGGGGGGGGGGTTCTAGGTACTGTCATGGGGGTGATGAAAATGGGAAATATTGCCCCGAGAGCAGGACCCCACATCTCTTTGTATTCCGGGCCAGTGTGCTAACCATTACACCACATAGGCTCCCCGATATCAACACACTACCCATACCTACCTGTCTATGTGGTTACTTGCCTGAGAGGTCAGTGCAGATTACTACAGTACCTTTAGTCTTATATCGGGTGGAGTGAGGCAGATATCGGTAGGTATAGGAGGTGAACAGACAAGACTCAACACACGGTCTAACAACATTTACTACCGGCCGGCTTAGGCAGCAGACGACCATTTGTTGCACATTCAGTTCCTAGTGCGCCACATTAACCTTTTAACCCCACTGCCAACTTTCTCATCGATATTAATTTTCATTTCGATTAAAATTAAGAATAGTTTGCCACCGTTATTTTGATTTAAGTAATTGCAGACAACTGCGCATTCTTTAATTTAAGATTGTTTAATAATTTTGTTTTAACCATCTGTGAAGAAAATATCGTCTCCAAACTAGTCCCGTAAGAAAAGATTCCTTCATAGAGAAGAAGGTTTTGCATAATGTTTAAAACAGTGGCGATAATACACCATATTAGTTTATCGCTAAGTGCCAATAAAGACTTTCTTTTGGTGAAGTGGTCCATTTTCCTGAAGTAGAATCTCCACACCTGCATTTTTCTGGCTACCCCAGGAAGGACAGATGCAGTAAGGCATCCGTAGCAAAGGCCAATTAGAGATACAGAAGGTAGCCAACTCGCAACATATTATACAATGCATAATTCCTCACCTTTTGTGTTTAAAACTTGTTTTATTTTTGTAGCACTAAATGTGCCACAATATGTTGGATCCTTCCCTGAAGGCAGTTGGTTTTTCCTGTTTACAAGGAAGAAATGTCAAACTACGCTATTTATCAAGAACCTAAATTCACACATGTCCATCCACCCAAGTTGCCACCTATCCAACCAATGACAGTCTCGTATATCCACTGACCAACAATACCACCTGCCCATCAACTCAAATTCCCACCCACCCACTCACCCATAGACCGACCCATATTCCCACCTATCGACCCACCCAGATGCCCCCCCCCCCCTATCCATGCCCCCTAATTGCCTCTCAACCCACCCCCAGGCTGGTATTCTCTGTGGAGCGTTCTCTGTGGGGCGTGGTTGGTCGCCGTGTTGAGGTGCGATAGCGCGTTATAGCGCGTTATAGCGCGTAATATCGCGTTTTGATTGGTCCCCTCGCTGTTTAGCGGCCGCTGATTGCGGAGTGCTGCCGTCTGGCGGCGGGGGCGTGTTCAGCTCGTGATTGCATTAGCAGCATCAGCCCTGCGAATACCCGCCCACTTGCCCAGCCACTCACACATTCGCGCCCACCTACCTACACACCCGCAGTACACGACTGTACCCACCCCAACACCCAGCTAAACACCCGCACTACATGAATGTACCCACACCAACACCCACCTACACACCCACACTAGACAACTGTACCCATAGCAACACCCACCTACACACCCGCACTACACAACTATACCCACACCCACACACACAAACACACCCGTACAACACAACTGTACCCACACCAACATCCACCTACACAACCACACTACACAACTGTACCCACACCAACACCCAGCTACACGCCCACAGTCCACAACTGTACCCACACCAACACCCATCTACACACCCACATTACACAACTGTACCCACACCAACACCCATCTACACACCCGCATTACGCAACTGTACCCACACCAACACCCAGCTACATGCATGCAGTACACAACTGTACCCATACCAACACCCATCTACACACCCGCAGTACACAACTGTACCCACACCAACACCCAGCTACACACCCAGCTACACAACTGCACCATGCCAACACCCATCTACATACCCGCAGTACACAACTGTACCCACACCAACACCCAGCTACACACCCGCAGTAAACACCTGTACCCACACCAACACCCAGCTCCACACTGGCAGTACACAACTGTACCCATGCCAACACCCATCTACACACCCGCAGTACACAACTGTACCCACACCAACACCCAACTACACACCCTCAGTACACACCTGTACCCACACCAACACCCAGCTACACACCCGTACTACACAACTGTACCCCCACCAATACCCAACTACACACCCGCAGTACCCACCTGTACCCACACCAACACCCATCTACACACCTGAAGTACACAACTGTACCCACACCAACACCCATCTACACACCCGAAGTACACAACTGTACCCACATCAACATCCAGCTATGCGCCCGCAGTACACACCTGTACCCACACCAACACACATCTACACACCTGCAGTACACAACTGTACCCACACCAACACCCAGCTACACACCCACACTAAACGACTGTACCCACACCAACACCCACCTACACACCCGCAGTACATACCTCTACCCACACCCACATACACCTACACACACACCCACTACACAACTGTACCCACACCAACATCCACCTACACACCTGCACTACACGAATGTACGCACACCAACAACCACCTACATACCCGCACTACATGACTGTACCCACACCCACACCCATCTACACACCCACACTACACAACTGTACGCACACCAACATTCACCTATACTCCCGCACTACACAACTGTATGCACACCAACACCCACCTACACACCCGCACTACACAACTGTACCCACACCAACACCCACCTACACACCCACACTACACGACTGTACGCACACCGACACCCACCTACACACCCACAATATATGACTGTACCCACACCCACCTATAACGTTGCCATGAGTGTGCACTGTCACAAGTTGGTACCCGTCTGATATGACCGTAGATGTTGCCAGGACGTAAAACTCCAACAACCAACCTACACCCCCGCACTATGCGATTGTAATCACGCCCACCCCCACACCCACCCCCACACATATCCACACACCCGCACTACAGGACTGTACACACATGCTGCGCACACACACGTACCCACACGCGCAGTTTCCGACCGGACACCAGCCCCCACATACCCCCACATACCCCCACATACCTACATACAAACATACCGACACTACACTCACTTACACACGGCCACTTCCGCCACCCACACACCCGCACTACATGACTGTATACACACGCCGCGCGCACACACGCGTACCCACATATGCGCACTTTAGGACTGTACACACTCCCACACCAGCCCCCACATACCCACATACACACACCGACACTACACTGACGTACACACAGCCACATCCGCCACCCACACACCCGCACACCCGCACACCCGCACTACATGCCTGTAATCACACCCACCCCCACCCCCACACATATCCACACACCCGCACAACAAGACTGTACACACAGCGCACACACGCACCCACACACGCAAACTGTATGACTGTACACACTCCCACACCAGCCCCCACATACCCACATACACACACCGACACTACCCTGACGTACACACATCCACATCCGCCACCCACACACCCACACACCGGCACACCCGCACCACATGACTGTACACACAGCGCACACACGTACCCACACACCCCAGCCCCCACATACCCACATCCACACACACTGACACTACCCTGACGTACACACAGCCACATCCGCCACCCACACACCCGCACACCCGCACTGCATGACTGTACACACAGCGCACACACGTACCCACACATGCGCACTTTACGACTGTACACACTCCCACACCAGCCCCCACATACCCACAAACACACACTGACACTACACTGATGTACACACAGCCACATCCGCCACCCACACAACCGCACACCCGCACACCCGCACTACATGACTGTACACACAGCGCACACACGTACCCACACATGCGCACTTTACGACTGTACACACTCCCACACCAGCCCTCACATACCCACAATCCCACACCACACTCACCACATCCGCCACCCACACACCCACACTACATGCCTGTACACACACCCGCACCACGCATCTACTCACCCACACTACACGCCTTGTCACACACATGCGCCCATCTCACACATCCCCTCACCTACGCACAACATACACCTCTGTTAAGCACCAGTGACTGGAACATAATCCCACTCCAAGTTCACACAAGAGCTGGTACAGCGAACTATGCAGTGCCAGCGTGTTTCTGTCTGCCTAATAACCCAATTCACTCATATTGTTATGACACTTGGTTCCCCATAGCTTTCGAGCCTGACACCTATAGTGCAGCATGACAGATACCCTTGCGCTTTCAGAGTTATGTACATGTATGAAAGCCAACAGTTGATTTGGTGATTGCCTTTTATGTCCTGGCGATATCTGACGACAGCTATCAAATTGTTATGCGGACAAATGGGACCCATATTTAGAAGTTACATGCGCGCAGTGGAATACAATCTCTTGAAGCGATATGAATAGCACCGGCCAGGCCAGTTCTAGCCCTGTAATTATATTTATAGTCCCTACTTCGATGATAAAAGATCTCCGCGTTTTAGCGGATTTCTGAGATTTTCTTCTATGACTTTGAATGATTGATTGATTGGTGGTTACCTTACCCCGTGTCGGCAGCATAGGCCATATTCACGGCGATACTTAGAATGATTCTAGAACATAACTAAATGGAAGATTCACCCCTGTCTTTAAAACAGTGCTGCTGGAAAACCTAATAAGATACAAACAAAAAGGTTTGTCATGGGCGATAATACAGTCAAAACAAGGACAGTTGAAACCTGACTTCCGGCATTTTCCCGCGATTCCCTGACAGTGCTAACTATTCCTGCGGGCGAAAACCCATGTTATCGCGGAGATCCACCATTGGTTCTCGGCCTGATTTAAGTTTTTGTTGTCAAAGACCACTTTCATCTCCATTACTTGTATTACTAATTCATTCCCACAAAATAAGGTTCACAGTTACATTGTAATCCTTCTTGTCGTTTTTCTTCATGTGGTAACCATGGCGCCATTCTCTCACCTGGCAACATCTATGTGTGGCTAAAGAGCTCCATGCGTCCTAATTATGACTGTCACGGATAAGCAGGTTGCTTGTTTGTTGTTGTTTTATGTCCTAGCAACATCTAAGGTCACATCAGGACATCAGACTTGTGACAGTGCAGACTCATGCTGATTTTATAATTCTGCCCCACAGGGAGATCAGGCTGCCACCACCATAACTCGATATTCCACTGAGTCCCAGTATCCTTACACAGCTAACCAGTCCTTGCCCTATCCTATTAATGCAGAGTGCTAGCCAAGAAAGTGACAAGTATCAATTTTAAAGTCATTGGTTTGACTCAACTGGGAACGGAACTCGCGACATTCCGCACACGAGGTCTGTGCTCTACCGAATACTCTACCGATTAAGCCATGGCACCCGGATAGGCAGAGCGACAGCCGCCTATCTCGGCTCATGTAATCACAATGAGGGCATGTGGAGTATAATGTGCCTATAACCGTGCATCAGCATCAAGCTAGTGTTGTGACACACCCTGGTTTCAAGTATACAGGCACAATTAATGCTGGCATAACAGTGCCGGTTTATGCAACATGGCCAGTGGGGCCTTCCTGGCTTCATATACCGATCCTGATCCTACCCAGTGATTTAACCTGCATAGTCCGATGAAAGTATCAAATTTTCCAAGCCGAAAAAATTATCTAGTTTTTATTTTACATATCTACCTTAAAGAATTATGCATTTATTAAGCATTGGCTGGCTTTATATACAGAGTCTGACCCCGTCCAGTGGTTAAAGTTGCACTACATAATATGAAATTGCCAGACTTTAACTGGAAAGCAACCAGACAGGATAACCGAATGAGTTGAGCATCCGTCTCCCGTTTTTGTAGATCGTAGGATTCGAACCCACGGTGTCAAACTGTGGTCGAGTTAAACCCATGACTTATAATTGTCCCTTCCTAGCCATACGCTTGGCATTAATTGAATAGGTTAAGGACTGGTTTAGATGAGTGTCAGGAAAATGTGACTGAGTGGGATATTGGATCATGGTCCTGGCAGCCTGATTTCCATGAGTGCCATGAGTGCGCACTGTCACAAGTCGGTACTCATCATGATATGACCTTATATGTTGCCAGGACGTAAATCTCCAATAACCAACCACCTCGAATCTAAAGTAATGCCTTTTGCTAATTTTAGACTAGATTCAAGGCGGAGATAGAACTGTGTTCACGGTTTTGTGTGTTTGTTATTTTATGTCCTAGCAACATCTAAGGTCATATCAGGACAGGTACCGACTTGTGACAGTACGCACTCCTGCGATTTTATAGTGCTGCCCCACTGCGAAATCAGGCCACCAGCACCATGACCCAATATCCCACTCAGTCACAGTATCTTGACACCGAGCTAACCAGTCCTTGCCCTATCCTAATAACGCCGAGCACCAAGCTAGTTTTATAAGTCATTGGTTTGACTTGACCGAGAACCGAACGCCTGACCTTCAGTGCGCGAGGTTCACAGTGCTATCCCTTAAGTTCCGTAGTGTACATGCAGTGCCGCAGGCAGTTGGCAGTGCAGGGAGCTCCTTCCTCGAGATTAATCACCACGCCTCTGCCCCCTTCAATCCCGTGTGGCGCTGCTTTCTGGACATCTGCCAGCGTCACTCTGTATGTACTTCCAGCCTCATTCCCACTTCCTCAACTGTGTGCGGCGCCAGAGCTCTGACTTCACACCATGCGCCACAGCTCACCTCACAGCCGGCTGCCTGGCAACCCACCCAATGTGTGACGTCATCTCATAAATGTAGACTATTGTAATATAAAGCATAATCGTTGGGGGATACATATAGCAGGCCATAAATGTTGAAACTTTATCATAGTCCTATTATTTTATCGGTTGTTGCTTCACATACATTCATATATATATATATATATATATATATATATATATATGTATATATATATATATGTACTGTGTAGTTTATTATGCGGATATAAATAGCAAATGCCTACTTGTAGATCATGGGATTTGAACCCACGGATTCTAACCCTGGTCGAGTCAAACCAATGACTTAACAAAATCCTATTTGTCGCTTCCTAGCCAGGCACTCAGCATTATTACAATAGGCCAAGGACTGGTTGGTTCAGTGTCAGGATAATGTGATTGAATGGGATATCAGGTCATGGTGCTGGTGGTCTGGTCTCCCATTTGGGCAGCATTTATAAAGTCGTCATGAGTGTGCACTGGCACAAGAGGGTACCCATCCTGATATGACCTAAAGCTAAGATTCCTTATACGCAGTATACAGCATGCGAATGCGAATACAAATCGAAAAGCATGTAAATGAATAGCGGTGCTTCCATATGTCTGAATATGTGAATGCTAATGTGAATGCCGCAAATGGATCGACCCATGGACCTATCGGTGCGGCATGCGAATGTGAATACTGCTGTGTTTGCCATAGAAAACAATACTGTTCCTTCACAAATTTGGAGGAAAAACCCCAACAAATGTTGGGGGTTGGCATATATCTAACACATTTGCATGCCGCATGCAGCATACCGCATATAAGAAATCTTAGCTTTAGATGTTTTGCCCGGATGTGAAACTCCAACAACCAACACACAATGACTGTCTGTCACCATCTGATTCCCGCCTACTGTGAACTTCGACAGCGGTGGCACAAGGCAGTGATCAACCCGCTATATTCATACTTGAATAATGCATAATGAGGGAGGAGGACCTTATCAGTCTTATTCAGGATGAACACAGATTGAAATCATGTTACAGTATCGTCCAGCTGCATACATCTGCCAGTCACCCCTGCGATAACGACACTCCACATAGAAACTGTGAGAAAGCTTCTTTGTCTCATGTGAGTTGGCTCACTTTAATAGCAAATATAGAACCGGCCAATTAGTATCAACCTTGAGATAACCTTGAATTCCATATCCTCACATGTCTACGGACCCTGTCAGGAGATCACAAGTAACACATTTACAATGCACTATCACAAGTTGGTACCAGTCCTGATATGACACTAGATGTTGCCAGGACGTAAAACTCCATCAACTAACCAGTGAACTACCCCAGTGGTAGCGTAGGGCAGTGATCACCATCCAATATTCGTACTTGTGTAAGACATAATGTTGGTTGTCTTTCGGAGTTTTGCCTCCTGGCAACATCTAAGGTCATAACTGGATGGTGAGGCATACTGAGGAAAGAGGACCTTATCAATTTTACTCAGGAGGAACAGAAGTTACGATCAGGTAACAGAATCATCCCGCTGCATGGATCTGCGATTCACTCCTGCAATAGCGAGAATCCACATAGAAACTGTTAGAAGGCTTGTTTGTTTAAAACCAGACGGGATAGCGGAATGAGTTAGAGCGTCCGTCTCCCGTGTTGGTATACCATGGGATCATGGGTTTGAACCCTGGTCGAGTCAAACCAATGACTTAGAAATTGACACTTGTCGCTTCCTAGCCAGGCGCTCAGCATTATTAGGGTAGAGCATGGACTAGTTGGCTCAGTGTCAGCATGCTGTGACTGACTGGGATATCCTGGCATGGTGCTGGCATCCTGGTCTCCCAGTGGGGCAGCACTATACAGTTGCCATGAGTGCGCACTGTCACAAGTCACTACCCGTCCTGATATGACCTTAACTGTTGCTATGACCTAAAACAACAACAAGCAAACATTTGTCTAATGGCAGTTGACTGTCCCATTAATAGCAAACTTTGTACCAGACAATCATGATCTTTAATTAACATCATCCTGCCACGTGATATAATAATTATAATACATTGCTGCCCTCTAAGCACAATGGTTAATTGTGCCGCAAATCATTTACAATTAGCACCATTTAGGATTTACTACATTGTAATTTACTAGTAGAACCGTCACTGCCTCTTAATTAATTGCATAAGTTGCCAAGCACCCTCAATTATCATCAGAGTCACCTGAACTGGAGTTTTTTGCTTGGTTGTTGTGTTACGTCCTAACAACATGTAAGGTCATATCAGGACGGTACCGACTTGTGACAGAGCACAATTATGACAACTTTATAGTGCTGCCCCACTGGGAGAGCAGCCTGCCAGCACCATGACCAGCTACAATAATTATTTAACTTGCTATCAATAAAACAAAGACTTATTTATCAGCACCGTAATGTGGCGCCCAAATATGTGGTATCCAGTTTCGTAGAATAACCCATATATAGCGACTGACACTGGTCTACATCCGGTGGAGGTGAGGAGGGTAGGTGGAGCCACCCGTACAGTGTTGTCTTACGGAGTATAACAATAAAGTAATAATTAACCCTTACGTATCTTTATACTTGCATAATTCGTTATACATCACATATATATACATGTATTTATATATATAATATCTCCTGGAATAAGAGAAGACAGCACAGATCCAGGCCAATCCAGCAGACACACCTGTAAGCACACTGGATTTGACAATATTTGGTAGATACAATATTGCATACAAAATAAAAACAATTCACCTGCATTATTTATATTTGAAGAGTTCAGGTGCAAAACCATGTAAACGCCAATAACAAAATGTAGTTTAAATTAAATTAAATGACCAGAAAATAATTTAAATTTCCTCCAATTCACCTTTTCATATGATCACATGGTTATGGAGCAATGAACAAAACAGGAGGAATATAACACAATTAACATGTTGAAGGTTTGATTCAGATGTTTATCTACATTTTTGGACAGGTTTTGTGCCTGAAGTCTTCATTTGCATAAATCATTATGTCGCACATATATATTCATACATAGTAGACATATGAGGAGTCTAGGCCCAAAACGCCGTAAATGTCAATCCAAAAATTGAGATAAACATTGGAGTAAGACCTTCAAAAGGTTCATTTTCTTCATTGCTCGATAACTATTTCATCAACAAAAAAGTGGAATTAGTTAGAATTAAAATTCCCTTCGCATAACAATCTTGTATTTTAATAAAATTGTTTGATTAGCCTTTATGGGGTTTGGGATGTGAACTCTCCATATATAATACCTATACAGTGCAGTGTTTTACACACATCAGGGCGTGAAAGGGCACACTGACTGCCGGACCGCTACCATGCGCCCTTCGCGCCGTCTCAACTCCCGCTCTTTAATTAAGCCGCTCTCCGACAGGGGGCGCTACAGTGTGTGACGTCACAGTCGCAGTGATTGATTGATGTATGCGCCGGAAACGCTTGAGCTGTCACGGGTCGCGCGAGGCGCACGCTGACGACGCCGCTAGATGGCGCCACTCTGAAATGATGGCGCCATCTGGTGAGATGCGCTTGTTTGTTGCCACTTGCTTAATGATGAGTGGAAGATGGAACGCGCCCCCATATGCTTGCAGACATACACCAAGCAAGCCATTGACGTTTATTGTCTTAATAATACCGCAGGCGACTGCTTATGTCTTAGCACATTGGACTACGATGCTCTGCCTGACGTTATATTAAAGTTGCATAGTCCGATCATTTTGAGTTTTCATCATTTATTTATAGGTTTTCACTGCCCAGCAGAAGTCTTTAGGGTTCCAAAACAATATGATTCAGTCTATACATATCTAGGTCGAACCCACTCTCTCGTGGTGACATCGCCTAACCGAAAACTGGTGCTGGTCAGACTGGACTTGCTCATGCACAGATATCGATTTCCGGCCCAAGTACTGCCAGTGTGAACGGACGTCTAAATCGATTCATATGATTCGCCTTGGCTGACTCGCTTTAGATTTTGCCCCTGTGAACACGGCTTAACTCTGCGCATGACATTTTGCACTGAATTCCTTGACCGATGTTTAACTCTTTGACCTTGATGTTTGCAGGTGTGACCTTGGCTGAGTCGGGCCTGTACCGATGTTCGCTGCTCTCCCCTGGACGCACCATTGGGAACGTGACACACACCATAACCGTCGTTGGTGAGTAGCGAAGAGGGAAGGTCCTAGCGTTACTCAAAGTTAAAGTTGTGGGCTATAGACGAGCCTGACCAGAAAGTACTCTCTCTCGATGCTCTCCAACACAGACATGAAATCTGTTGTTTGTTTGTTTGAAAACCCGCCAGCACAAGCAGGAAACATCGGTTATTGGGGGGGGGGGGGGTCATATAGTGGTTACACATAGCTGCCTAAAGAATTACGATTCAAACAAATCAAATAGAGCACAGAAATGTTTTCAGACACGAATTCATTCAAGGTATAACTGGACAATATATCTGGAGAGGTCGATAAATGAAACAACCCTGCTAGCCGTCTGCTCTCTGATTGAAAACTCTCACACCATGTTACTTCGCTGCACATTTAGGTATATACAATACGTTGCTAAAGATGGCTTGAAATTAGGTTAGATCTACATTATACCACTATAGATACCATCTGGACAATTACTCATGCACCACATGTGTAAGATATAATTACATGAGCAAAGACCGAGCATGTGTCGCTTTGCAAAATTGATCCATCATTCAAGGAATTCTCCAGAGACACATTCTTAGTACAGAGCAGTTGTATGAGTGCAGTTCGGATGCTGCCAGTCTACACCATACACATTTAATTACCTTTGAGATGGGTAATTTGCTAATGAACTCTACTCAGAGCTAATGCATTATAGTCATCAGAGCGTCGACTAGCACCCAGGGAACAGACTTAATCAGGTTATTACTGTCTCCTTATCGCCTCATCAATGTAACCCGCTGCCTTAGCATCAGTCCCTTCTTGTGAGGTGATGGAATAATTATTTCGTCAAAGGACGGTGGCTTTAAATGTATAATAACATTGAATGGCATATTGTATTTTTTAGCACATCGCTCACGGATCTACTATATGTATATACTCTATGACTATAGTAACATACATGTATATATGTTATATATAAAGAGTTAAGAAAACTAATACATCTGTTTAACTGTTCCGATCAACTATCCTCCATCAACTATATCTACATGGATGCATATTAATGAATAGATTCTGATTTATTTTTTTTGACTCGAGTGGCCTGTGGTGCGGGCCAAATTGCAGTTAAGCAGGTCAAATCCCGCTCCCACTCCAGCATCCGGTCATTAACTTTCGTCTCAAGTGTTAGTTTGACAAATCTTGGATCTCGGGATCATTCTCTGGTCTCAGGCTGGATCTCGGGTACATTCTCTGATCATAGGCTTTAAACACTAGCACGGCTGTATTGTGGGGCAAATATAACATGAACTAAGGGAAATACTATGTAATAGGGGGTAAACAGGCACATGTTCAAAACAGCCAAAGAGAGAGGGCAAGGCTAGTTGAGATAATACATTCTCTCACATGATACCCCAGTCACACGAGAGCCAGCGTCCGCCTCCGACCCGATCGTAAGCTAACGCAGGCCTCGTGTGACTAGGGTATAAGCGACTCCGTGCTTGCCAAGAAAGGGAAGAGAAAAACGACTAATTATATGTAAAAGGAAAATGCAGCGGCAGATTACATAGTACACACCACGACGTGTGTACACTGGTACTGTTCAGTTGACGGGAGTTGCTATTTGCTGGTACCAACCTTCATTGGGGGGGGGGGGGTGATGAAATGAGAGGATTCGAACCCACACTTCTTGTCATTTCGAAGCTATCATACTAACCATTACTCTAGCTGTCTATGTGGCTACTTGCCCGAGAGGTCAGTGCAGTCTACTACATTCATCCCCTGGAATTGTAAGTCTTTTATATCATTAACTCCCATCAGCCATTTAATTCTTATAATTACATACATGCAGCACAGTGACTTGTATGGGATCCAGATCATAGAACCAAGTGTCATGGAGGTGATGAAGATGTCAAATGTTGTGCCTAGAACAGGATTCTAACCCAGACCGTTTGGCATTCTTACCATTCTGGGAGTAGCATGCTAACTATTACATTAGCCTGGACTCCCTGTTGCATAACCCTATCCACACCCACATGATTATGTGGCTCCTTGCCTGAGAGGTTAGTGCAGCTTAACAATGTTATATGCTGGTCTGGCAACACTAGCCCAGTGCACGGAATAATCAGCTGATCGGTGCGCCACACCTACTCATTGTTTTAGTGTGTTGCTATGCCACAGGTGGCGCCTCACGCATGCCTGACCAGAGCAGGGGCTGTTTGATGGGCGCATGCGCAGAGTGACGATGCGGTTGTACTGGAGGTGCTGGTTAGGTTGGAGGAGTGGAGAGCAAGGGTTATTCTTGTTAGCACAACCTGAATGGTTGCATACTGTCTACAATGCAGACTGTATGCATGACCTTTTTACTAAAGTAAAACAGGAAAACATTTTAGCCTTTTTGAGGGCAGCTGGACTCTACCAACTCATATAGTTTACTAAATAAATTGTATCAATTATTAATAAAACTTTTCTTTTTCTATGGGAATTTGTTTCCCTTGACCACATATATATGATGGTGAGCTTTCTAATTTAATGAGTGTCTATTGGCACATAATTGATTGTCTGCTTTTAGATGTAAAAGTGATGGTTTGAACAAAAAACAAACATTTATCGCCATGAATATGGCCTATGCTACCGACACAGCGTAAAACAATCACCAATCAATCAATCAATCGTGTTAGCACAACCAGCTCTCAAGAGACCAATGTTGTGTGACATGGTTCCAGCCAGTGACAGCTGGTTAGCTCTGGGCGAGTTGGCAGTGCAGCTAGAGACATGAGGTCATACCGGTGACAGAGAAGGTACTATTCTTGAAGATTTTTGCTGCCTATCATGGATAAGTCCGAGTAGTATTGCTTTTGTCATTAGACAGTTGGTTGATGGAAAGCCTGAGCCTACACTTTTACCGACCCAAAGGATCTTTAATCTCCCACACAACATAGACATGGTGTGAGAGCAACTGGCCTTTGTTGACGCTGTAGGTTATACACAGCGGTGGGAATTCCAAATGGTAGAATGATGGCATGGGGAGTCGTACGGTCAACCTTCAAATTAAGAGTCTGATCTAGAAAAAAGTCACTCTAGCCACTCCGCCGCAGACAACACCACGTTATAAGTGGGGTGGTCAGACCTGCCGGGAGAACAGTGCCAATATGCCACCACACATACCTGTCCCCACAGGGGGCGTTTACGTCGGGTGTTGGCCATCTCTTAGCTTGGTTGCTTATTTGAGTTTTAGGTCCTGGCAACATCTAAGGTCATATCATGATGGGTTCCGACTTATGACAGTGCACACTCATGGGTACTTTATAGTGCTTCCCCACTGGGAAAGCAGACCGACAGCAAGTCGACAGCACCATGACCCAATATCTCACTCAGTCACATAATCCTGACACTGAGATGAACCAGTCCTTGCCCTATCCTATTAATGCTGAAACGCCAGCTAGGAAGCGGCAAGTATTAATTTGTAAGTGATTGGTTTGATTCGACCGGGAATGGAACTCCCGAATCTACCGATTCAAGACGCACCCGGTAGGCCATCTCGTATTTATTTTGGGCAGAAGGTCACAGGACCAAATCACTCCACTGAACCGTGGTGGTTTCCAGCCTGCCACATATATTTCCTCACGACCCTGGCCAAGTAACAGCCATAGAACCGAGTGCCAGTCATATACCCAAGGACTAGCCATAAACCCAAGTACCAGGCATATACCCAAGTACCAGTCATAACTCCAAGTACCAGTCATATACTCAAATCTCAGCCATATACCCGATAACCAGTCAGATACCCAAGCACCAGTCATATACCCAAATACCAGCCATATAACCAATTACCAGTCATACACCCAACTACCAGTCAGATACCCAAGTACCAGTCATATACCCAAGGGCCAGTCATATATCCAAGTACCAGTGACATACCCAAGTATCAGCCATATACCCAAGTACCAGTCATAACCCCAAGTACCAGTCATATACTCAAATCCGAGCAATATACCCAATTACCAGGCATACACCCAAGTACCAGTAATATGCCCAAGTACCAGTCATATACCCAAGTACCAGTCATATATCCAAGTACCAGTGACATACCCAAGTATCAGGCATATATACAAGTACCAGCCATATACCCGAGTACCAGTCATATACCCAAGTACCAGTCATATACCCAAGTTCCAGTCATATGCCCAAGTACCAGCCATACACCCAACTACCAGTCAGATACCCAAGTACCAGTCATATACCAACGTACCAGCCATATGCCCAACTACCAGTCATATACCCAATTACCAACCATATACCCAAGTACCAGTAATATACCCAAGTACCAGTCCTAAACCCAGGACCACCTAATATGTGCATTATGACAACGCACACTATACACACAAATCTCATATTAACAGTTATTAACAGTCAGAAATAGCATAAACTATGTTATCTGGATGGCGATATATGCTCCTGTTCACTTGGCCCCTGGCAAGAGAGGCTAAGCCGAGAGAAGAACTTAGGTGTACTGGAGCAATTAGGGTTGAGGAGGGAGGCCGAGGGGATGGGTGCAATATGAAGATGGCACTTCCGAGATATCAAGTCTGCCATTAGCAGGCAACCACGCACCCTCCTAGCAAGGGTAGTGTGGGCAGGAAGCGCTGCCTTAATCTAGAAAACTCGTGCAGTACACAAGCAATATAAAGGAGGGTATATGATTTAGCACTCACTTGTGTGATGCATTTTGTGGAAAAGAATGGGGCGCACAGTGCAAACACACAGACGGGTGGGTGGTTATGTGGGCGACTCATCTGTCGTTATTAAAGCTGCATCTTGCACGAGGGAATTGAGAGGAGGGTATATGGTTTAGCACTCAGTTTGTGTGATGCATTCATGGGGAAGAATGGGAGACACAGGCCATACACATATGGGGGGGGGGGGGGGGTGAAGTCCATAGTCCGATGAAGCATCATATTTTCCAAACCATAGCAATTATCAAGAATTGATTCTACACATCTAACTAAGATACCGATGCACTTATTAAGCATTTTCCATCACATAGAAGGGAACACTGAGGCAATTTAATAGAACCTGTTACTGCTGATACCTATGGCGTCAGAGTTTTGCTGTGTTTGCCAAAACTACTTCCAGATTTTGTCTCTGCAAATTTCTCAGAAGGTAGTAATTTAAAATCAAAGTTTGATAGCTTTATTACAAAAAATAGTTTATTGATCTAACCTTAATATCAGCATTATTAGATTCTTCCCGAGTTTTGTCTAAACCATTACATTCTTTTGCCAACACATTTCTAGCCAACATTACCAAAACAGCATGGAACATGGACAGTTTCCCCACCCTCCCCCCTCCCCAACCATCCATTTCCCAAGCAACATTAGCCTAACTATTGTCAGGGTCAACTGTCCGAGTGGAGACCTTTAAGCAAGGCTCCCCTACATATGGAATCCGACATGCTACTACCTGTCTTAAGCAGTACTTTCGGTGTCGGCTGCTAATAAGGATGTGACTGATCCGCTTGGCTGGCAATCTGTTAGCTGCACGGGGACCCTCCTAATTATGTCACTGCGAGAGCGTATTGCGCCGGTCAGGGCGCTCGGTGTTAAGCATTAACTGCAGTCAACGGGTTACAGCTGTCGTCTGCTGGCAGCCATGTATCATCTTCAGGCCAAGATTTGCCAACTTGTTGGATCTCACCAGATTTCTACTTCTTCTTAAAGTCGCATGGGCCTGATGCTTTTGAGTTTCTGTGATTTTGTGTGGCCAATACTGTAACTACACATAACCAGTTAGATAGGATATAGTGAGTATATTATAATATAAGGAACTGAAGATAGATAGTGTTCTTGTTTATATTCCTATAATATGTTATAGAGCACATATAACACCCCTGTTTAATCCGCTGTTTAATCGCTGTCTTCACTCTCCCTCCTCACAGCGCCTGTGGACACTCTCTCGCTGACCACCAACAACACGCACCCTGCACCGGAAGTGAACAACACGTCACGCCAACACCAGACGACTTTTGACTTCATCGAGAACGCGCCGTCGTTCGTGTCGTGCGTCGCTAGGGGCGGCCATCCAAAGCCAACACTTCGGCTTTACCGAGAGAAGGCGGACATTTCCAACGAGTTCCTGCTGAACGTCAGCGAGGTGACGACGGGCGAGCGCGGCCTGCAGGTGACGTCATACTCCGTGTCGCTGACGAAGGCCGAATACATGGCGCCCGTGACGTCACGAGGAGAACACCTGCGGTGCGTCGCCAAGATCCACAAAGCACAGGATCTGAAGAGGATGAAGACGGCACTCATAGAGGTCAAATGTGAGTAGGCTTCGCTTACAGTACATGTGAGTTAAGTGTGAATAGGATCAGCCTATGTGTTATTGTGTGTAGGCACAGGCTATAACTTCTGGAGTCATGGAGTCGTCAGTGTTGGCATGCTCGTTGTCTCAGTTCCCAGATGGGAATGTTACTAGGCTGTGTGTGTGTCTCATTATATAGGCGTGAGTTAGGTGTATGTAGTGTCAGCGTGTGTGCTATTGTCAGTGAGCTGAGGTTATATATCCTTGAGTAATGCTGTCATATGTGCCATTATTCTTTGTGTCTCATTTACCAGATGGGAATGTTAGTTGACTGCTCTTGTTATACGTTCTTGAGTAATGGAGTTGTCTGTGTTGGATTACGTGTTGTCTCATTTACCAGATGGGAGTGTCAGTATGCTGTTTTTGTGTCTCATTATATGTGTGTGAGTTAGGTGTACGTAGGCTCACTGTGTGTTATATTGTGGGTGTGCTTATATTATATCTCTTTGAGTAACGGCATCATCTGTGTTGGCATACTTTGTGGCTCATTCACCAGATAGGAATGTTAGTAGGCTGTTCTTGTTTCTCATTATATATGCATGACTTAGTTGTACGCAGGCTCAGAGCGTGTTTGTCTAGGTAGGTGCAGGCTATATCTCATTTAGTAATGGCATCATTTGTGTCGGCATATTTGTGTCTCATTCGACAGATAGGAATGTTAGTAGGTTGTTTGTGTGTTTAATTATATATGTGTGAGTTAGTTTTATGTATGCTCAGTGTGTGTGATATTATGGGTGGGCATAGGTTTGAGTAATGCTATCATTTGTGTGGCATACCGTGTGTCTCATTTACCATACGAGAATGTTAGTAGGCGGTTCTTGTGTCTCATTATATATGCATATGCGTGAATTATTTGTATGCGGGCTCAGAGCGTGTTTGTGTGGGTAGGCACAGGTTATATCTCCTTCAGTAATGCCATTATCTCTGTTGGCATACTTTGTGTGTCATTTATCATATGGGAAGGTTAGTGGGCTGTTTGTGTGTCTCATTATAAATGTGTGAGTTAGCTGTGCGCTGGCTCAATGTGTCTTATAAATCAAGCAAGCCACCCCATCAATAATAATGTAGTAAATAAACATATAATCCCCTGTGTGCCTTTAAACTCGCATAATGCTTATACATCACATATATCAAACTTGCATTGTACAAATATTATTAACTCTTCTTTCTATACACTGGTTTCCTATTTGCTTTTGTTATTTATTTGTTGCTGTAATTATTTGCTACCCCTATATAATATAAAGTTGTTTACGTTTTGCCTCAAATATATTACATACATGTTTTTTTATATACCTGTTCATATAGGTAACATATATGACAACATATATTAAAGTAGGAGAACGAATGTAGGCTTAATACAGATGATAGTTTGGTTTCAGGTTAAATATATATATATATATATATATATATATAATATATACTTAAACTGAAAGTACACTTCCGTTGATATATATTTAGGAAGAAGGATACCATTGAATTTATCGAGACCTTTGTTTGCATTGGCTGCAATTTTTAATTATTGCGAGCTTTTAACTTAAGAAGTGTCATTTTAACACATAATTGATTCTGTGCTTTTACAGTCTGTGTACAAACATGGTCGAATAATAACCTGACAAAATACAAGGCGAACACGTCTATTAACAAGGCCTTGAGCAATCACCAATCACGCGGTCAATCTCAGCTTAGTAGCCACCATTTTCTCTCTCCTCTCAGGCAGGGTTGATGTACTATTATGCACACAACGTTTTGTTTGTATTTTCCCGCAGTGCATTTATTTTCATCGCGGTCCTGGTTCATTCACTGTACCGCAAGCACTTTACTTCGATGAGAATCGAACACCCGAGGGTTTGTTGTCGGTTTTGTACAAAAATACCCTCAAAACCCGATCTCGCTTTTAATATGGAGCGGAATTTCAAGACTAAGGCATGAGTGGAACCGGGTTATATATATATATATATATATATATATATATATATATGTATGTATTTTACCTCGGTACTACGCCTCTGGCTACTCATATTCCTATATATAGCTATTATAGTGTTATTACACTATACAACAATAATCACTTTACTGTCATGTCAAGTGTCATATTTACTTCACGACGTCTGGACTTAGTTAGACATTACCAGGAATTCTTTAAATAACAATAGATGTCAGTTATTGTGACAAAGTTTTCTCGTGGCAATGCATAATGCAGCATCACGTGATCAGCAGACGCGTCTCCCAGCTGTGACGTCACTGCCGGTATGTCCGACTGTCAGTAAGTGACCGGTGAGGAGCCTTTGGTGGTGTGAGGAGTCAACCATGTTCTTAATTGCAAACATATCCGGTAGCCATTAGCATTCGTTATTAGTTTGGGAAGGGATATTTTGCTGTTCGTTGAAACAAAGGGATATACAGTGAAACCGCAAGTTAGCATGCCCCCATTTAATGCGAATTTGGATATAACGCGAGGAGTCATTGGCCCCCGAATTCGGCAATTCAAAGCGATGCAAAGCGATGGGAGAAACAGAGGTGCATAGGAGATAAGAGTGTAGGTAGGGAGATCTCCCTCATACACAAATTGGAAATGGGGAGAAATAGCACGGGCGTTCTCTGCGGCGGAGTGGTTAGAGTGTCAGACTTTTTTCTAGGTCAGACTCCTAATCTGAGGGTTGTCGGTTCGATTCCCCGTGCCCCCAGCTCTGCCAATTTGGATTTCCACCGCTGTTTATAACTTACAGCGTCATCAAAGGCCGGTTGTTCTCATACCATGTCTATGTGGTGTGGGACGTTAAATATCCCTTGGGTCGGTAAAAGTGTAGACTCGGGATTTCTATCGACCAGCGGTGGAATGAGGAAGACCAGTCGTCTATGACTGAAATTTCCCCTGCTTAAACAACTAATGGATAAAAAAAAACAAGAAAAAAACGGAGACGATGCAAGTGGCAGTCAGTCCTTCACACAGGATAGATGGCAACGAGTTGGAACATTTTGTTTCGAGCCAATTCTCCAGCCCACAATTCTCTGTTTCTACAACACAACAATATCCTGCTGTTAGTTAACTGGTTCTCAATTATAAATGCATGGCGTCTTTATGTTTTCAATTGGTTATTTAATATGAAATGCGCAATAACTATTTCTTTTTCCATACACATTAACTATTTCTTTTTCCATAAGCATGAACTATTTATTTTTCGATGTGCATGAACTATTTCTTTTTCCATACACATGCACTATTTCCTTTTCCATAAGCATTAACTATTTATGTTTCTATTTCTAAAAGTAGTATTAGCGAAAAGTCTTCTTTGACGTAAGTACTATTCAGAAAATATTGTATGGTACCTTAACTTCACAAGGAACATCAAGAAGCAACTAATTATTTACTTTCACTATGCCGTTTTGTTGTTAGTACATTTACGATGAAACTTTGAATCGATCTCTTCTTGTCAGATATGTTTGACAATTAGATTAGTACTGTTAGAACATACACACAAGTCAGCTATGTTCCGGTCAAAAGGGGGAACCCTATATCCACCGATATGTCGAGGCAGCCTTAACCTGTTGTGGATACAGGAGGTGGGGGGTAGAGAAGAAACGATTGGCCGGGAAGTAACGGAGCAATCAGTGGAAAAACAAAGTACTCATACTCAAAGGTCATTCTGACCATGAGATTCAGCAAGGTAGGCGCATGCGTGTAGCTCATGTATCTGATACCAATAAGGGCCAGCGACTTAGTGCGAAGTCGAACGGCAGGGATCATCCAGTTATGTCGATGTGGGGAGACTCTGAATCACCTAGCTCCCTCATACCATGCAACACACAGCCCTAGGATATTTGTTGTTGTTTTACGTCCTAGCAACATCTAAGGTCATATCAGGACGGAGAGACTATAACTAAACAGGGCCAGTAGATAGGAGATAGTGAGTCTACTATGGTAGAGTATAGGGAATTGAAGATAGATATTACCAAAAATCGAGTATAAAGCACATATATAAATATATATAATTATATCAATATATATATATATATGCTGTATAAGAATTATCATCATCATCATCATCATCATCATGCTGTCGGTCGTGATGCAACAATGACTGCTTTCATTACATGACTGTCGCTCTCTATTTAGCTCTCTGCTGTGAGAGTGATGTCCATGAGTTGGTCGTAATGTCTCAGCTTCAGGCTTCTCTTGATGGTATCCTTGAACCGGAGATGCGGGCCCCCTCTCTTTCTGTACCCAGAAGACAGTTGAGAGTAGAGGATCTGCTTTGGTAGCTTCTCTGATGACATCCTCCTGAGGTGTCCAGTCCACCTGAGATTCCTTTTGATCAGAAGATCTTCCATAGAGGGCCGCCCCGTCCATTTGAGTATCTATAAGAAGTATATGAGTATAATATCCCAGAATATCCTTGCCGCTCCTAAGCTCTCCCATCAGTCATCAAGAACCCTTTGTCTCCCAACATAAAGCCTCACCCCCCCGTCTCCCAAATATCAATCTTTTTCAAAGAAAGATTTATTCAAATGGAAAAACAATAATGTTTCTGTCCAGTTCTTTTGAGAATGGACTATGAATTAGGAGGGAATCGGCCAGGGTGTTTGTGGTGTGACCTGAAAGGAGTTTGTACCAGCAATTGCTGGCTGGTAATTCCACCCATGGTGTATTCTGATTTGACAGCCCACATGCTTGATTGCCTCGTCCTGCCCTTAATACCCCTGTCACACTACGACGTAATGAGCGAACGTGACCCTAACGTGGTGATATTTCGTCATTATGTTGATGTACGTTGGATTACGTTATGATGACGTCATAATGACGTTAGACTGACGTCGAGCTACGTCATGTTACGTCGTGTTACGTCGGCGCGCGTCGAGGTTTTGAACCTGTTCAAAACTTTCAACGTATCTCAACGTGAAGCCGTTACGTTGGGATGACGTGACAATGACGTTAGGTTGACGTTCCGCGATCGTTATAGCAGCGTAAATGACGTTAGAGTCACGTTATGTCACGTCAGACCGACGGCCCGGGTGGGAGCAACGTGTGGGCAGCGTTTTGCACGTTACGGTCACGTTACGGTCACGTTACGGTCACGTTACGGTCACGTTACGGTCACGGTTACGGTCACGTTACGGTCACGTTACGGTCACGTTACGGTCACGTTACGGTCACGTTACGGTCAAGTTACGGTCACGTTACGTTCACGTCACACCCGTTACGGCGACGTTACGCTCACGTTACACTAACGCCCGGTCACGTCGCCAATTACCCCTCCCCTCTAACGTTGTCACGTTACAGCTAACGTCACGACGTACACCCACGTTACTTTCACGTTACGCTCACGTCAACTACGTTGCATTCACGTCCACAATTTGCATATTACGCCGATAACTTCGACGTGATATCATTATTTTCACGTTGTGGTTACGCTGACGTAGTCACGTCGTAGTGTGACAGGGCCATAACAATGCAAGTTGGCTGTAAATAATACAGAAGTTCTCACACAACTCAACGGTTGTCGGGCGCCTGTCTGATGTGGAGAATGTATAATTCAGGAGGGTGAGTGTCACTGACAGATGTCTCATTGTTAAACACCACTTAGAAGGTGCTGGGCTTTGAGAAAGCTTAGTCAATAACACACATCCACAGATACTGCTATTCTTGCAGTGTCACCTACCTATCCTAGCTGTTAACCTTCCAATGACAAGCAGACAACATTTTGACTCTCTTCCGGGGTTGGATGTTTGTTTATGAAGCCAATAACTTGTCTGTGATACGCTACACCATTACAATGGTAATTGCTTGCAATATATATTGTATATGTATGTATATATATTTCTCTATGATGCTAATAGTGTGTCTGTGAAACCTGAGACGGGTACACGTAGACATATATGTATACATGTATATATATTTGCAATATATATATATACTTGCTTGCAATATATATTTATCTATATTAAGAATAAAAAAGATATATATGCAATTGCTTGCAATGTATATGCATATATGTATATATTTAATTATTTCTCTTTGAAGCCAATAACTTGCCTGTAAAACCGGATACTATCGCAATGAAATATAAATATGGATATATACATATGTATATGCATATACATATATATAGGTATATATACATATATATATATACCTAAATCAAAGGAAAAAGAAGAGCAGACAACATGCCAAGGCACTCCATGCTTACCAATATATGCACCAAATTATGGTGGGTTAACACCAGTTAAGCTCTTGTTAGTGGGTCCTTATCCCTGCTTGCACTCCAACATTTCTTCATTTAGCCATAGAACCAAACTCCCAAACTCCCAAACCAGGCTATCCGTGTTGATAATGATTACATAAAGGTATTTATGTGTGTCGGAAGTTAATGCCGTATTCGTCATATCCGTGTATATATAAATATAAATATATATATGTATATACTATGTACTATATAATTTATTATGTGGATATAAATAATGGATGTATGCACTATATGCCAGCTGCGTCTGAATGTTATCACCCATAGACCCGTTTGGACGGTCAAATTTGAAATATATATATATAAATATATATATATATGAAGAGTTCAGGCGCAAAACCATGTAAAAGCCAATCAAAACATGAAGATAAACATATGAATCAAATCTTCAAAATGTTAATTGTGTTATATTCCTACTCTTTTGTTCATTGCTCCATAACCATGTGATCACATGAAAAGGTGACTTGGGGGAAATTAAAATTATTTTCTGGTAAAAATATTTGATTTAAACTACATTTCTTTATTGGCGTTTACATGGTTTTGCGCCTGAACTCTTCATATATATATATATATATATATATATATATATATATATATATATTATATATATATGAGCCTGTCTCAAAAGGTGATAACTCTTCTTTTGTTTGTCAATTGCAACGATTGACACATAACAGGGCAGAAAGGGTTACACTGAAAACACAAGGACATTTGCTTCAAATCAATATCTATTCTATTGGGATTATGAAGCACCATGTAAAAAACAAATCAGTTTATCCTGAGCAAATGCATAAGCAGAGAGTATGTTGATCCTTCCAATGGACAAAGTTGTGTCCCATATTTCTCAGCACCTTTTGAGACAGTCTCATATATAGAGAGAGAGAGGGGACATAACAAGTTATTTATATCTAAAACGGCGGAATATTAATTATATTTATTATTATTATTTGTTGATAAACCTGTACATGTCCGACTAAACCAATTTCATGGCTCCCTCATTATAAAAGAACACACGATATCGTTAACAATCAATTCTGCCTGTTTAAAAAAGATCAACCACCCACTCTGCCTTCCTGTCATTCAAGTGTATTTATAGTATAATTATCCACTGACATTTACTTACTCTCTTTTACTCAGTTATTACAAAACCACAACAAAACAAGGACTAGGAGTTTGTGTAATTAGATCCCGCTATAACTCTATGGCAATACATCAATGCTGGAAAAACCGACCGTCAGCATTTTGGCCAGCCCGCGCGTGCGCACTGCGACTGGTCCCCGGTGGGCGGTAACGTATCACCCGGCAGGGGCCTGTCATAGGCTTGTCGGGCAAAACTGCGACAAGCAGTATCTGCATTCTACTCCCTCCAGGCAACCCGCCCGGATAGGCCAAACACGGCCAGACCAATTTCCGCTACACGAAATGGCGTATGTCCTTACTCCTAGCGGCGCGCGCCGGAACTAGTCAGATGGCACCGCTTAGTTTTTTTGTTTATTTGTGGGTGTTTTGTTTTGGTGATGGGTGTATTTATGCTGCCCATAACGGCTAAGTCTAATGACTTGATTTCGCCGCGAGACACCGGGCCCGGTGGCTAAATCGGTAGAGTGCGGGCTTCGCATGCGGGAGATCGGGAGTTCGGTTCTCGGCCGAGTCAAACCAATGACTTATCAAATTGATACGCGTCGATTCCTAGCCTGGCACTCGGTATTAATACAATGGCTGGTTAGCTCAGTGTCAGGATAATGTGACTGAGTGTGATGTCGAATCATGGTCCCTGCAGCCTGATTTCCCAGTGGGGCAGTAGTATGAAGTCACCATGAGTGCACACTGTCACAAAACGGTACCTGTCGTGATATGACCTTGGATGTTGCCAGGACGTAAAACTCCAACAAACAACCAACCATTCGCCGGTAGACAGTAATAGTCTTGTGGTTGCCCTTGTTTTCATCACTGTCAGTTGTTGTGCAGCAGCTGGTGTGGGGCGGGAGTGGAGGGGGGCAGGTAGAAAAGCAGTCTGGTGTTGGATTAGCATTCGTCGCTGTGGTGCAGGGTCTAGGGAATACGGTAACCGATAAGCAGTTTAGTTAGCATTCAATCTATTCAGTTTGCCTACATTGGCCGTGATTATGGCCTTTACGGCCGTCAGGGCGGTAACAAATCTCCACTCCTGACTAACTAGCATACATACATACTATTTGTACACATTTGTTGTTTATTGACGTTTTACATCCATGCCACCTCTGGATGGGGAACCGACTTGTTACAGTACGCACTCATGATGACGTTATAGTGCTGCCCCACTTGCAGACTAGACCGCCGGCACCATGACCCGATATCCCACTCAGTCACTGTATCCTGATACTGAGCAAACCCTTCCATACCCTATCCGATTATAGCTGAACATCAGGCCATGGGGTGACAAGTATCAATTTTGTAATCCTATAAAACTGAATTAGCTTCTTTTTTAAATTTTGTTTAGTTTTATCAACTGTGACATATGCACGACATGGACAGATACATATGAACATCGACTCAGCTATTATTATATTAATATTACTTTTAATGTTTTCTGCTATTATTTGGAAATAATCCACACAGTAGTGGGTTGTGAAGTGAGAGGAAGACAAGGTGTGAGCCACTGCATTCAAATAGAAAGGAGAGGAAGGGAAATATTCCATAGACGCTCGGTGGGTGGGCGCTGAGGATAGTAGGTGTTGGGGCGGCTTCCGGAGAGTGAGTTGCGCATGGGCGCAGTTCGAGCCAAGTTACCCGGCTCGGCCGTGTTCAGCCCTAATGCGCTGATCCAGTTATGACGTCACCACTGTGGGCATCAGTGGGTGTGGCTTGCAGGTGCCAAGTGCTTCAATTGATTGTAGCCGTCTTCAGCACAGGAAGCCGACTGAGGAGCCCTCACTGAGAACTTTACTTTGTCTGCAGTTGAATGCCCGAATCCCGGGTGAGAGCCGAGCCAGGAAAATTGCATTGTCAGATCTGGAGATTAACAAAAAGTAGTGAGCGGGGGAAGCGGTGGCGGAGGGGAGCGGACGGGAGGAGGGGGTGGAAGGCGGGGGAGGGAGGAGGGGAGGGAGAGAGGAGAGGTGAGGTGGGAATGGAGGGGAGGGGGGAAGCAGGTGAGGAAGGAGGGAAGGGGGACTGGTAGAGCCAAGTGTATGTGGGAGGTATGGAGAGTGGAGGCAGGAGTGGGGAGTGATGAGGGGAGGGAGAGGGAGGTCAGAAGGGAGGGGAGGAGGTGGAAGCAGAGAAGGAGGGGGGGAAGGGGGACTGGTAGAGCCGAGAGGACGTGGAAGGTAGGGGAGGGTGGAGGAAGGAGTGGTGGAGGGAGGAGGGGAGGGAGAGTGAGGGTAAGAGTGAGGGGAGGAGGTGGAATAAGGGGAGGAGGGAAGCGGGACTGGTAGAACCGAGCGTATGTGGGAGGTAGGGGAGGGTGGAGGAAGGAGTGGGGGAGTGAGGAGGGGAGGGAGGGGGAGTTGAGAAGGGAGGGAGGAGGTGGAAGCAGGGAAGGAGGGAGGGAAGGGGGACTGGTAGAGCTGAGCGTATGTGGGAAGTAGGGGAGGGTGGAGGAAGGAGTGGGGGAGTGAGGAGGGGAGGGAGGGGGAGGTGAGAAGGGAGGGAGGAGGTGGAAGCAGGGGAGGAGGGAGGGAAGGGGGATTGGTAGAGCCGAACGTATGTGGGATGTAGGGGAGGGTGGAGGAAGGAGTGGGGGAGTGGGGTGATTGGGGGGGGTTTGCGGGGGAGGATGAGAAGGCAGGGAGGAGGGGAAGCGGGGGAGTGGAGGGAGGGAAGGGGATGGTGAGGAGAGCCGCGCGGGTGTGGGAAGTACGGGAGGGGTGGAGGAAGAGTGGGGATGGTGATGGAGGGGGGGGGAGGGGGGGGGGCGGGAGAGGAGAGGGGGAGGGGGGAGGGGAGGGGGGATGTGGGAGGGAGGGGGGGGGGGGGGGTGGGGTACGGAGGGGGGGGAGGGGGGCGAGAGGGGGGGAGGGAGGGGGGGGATGGGGGGGGTGGGCGGGGGGGGGGGTGGGGTGGTCTGATGGTGCAGGGGTGGGTGGGGAGGGGGGGGGAGGCGGGAGGGGGGGGGGGGCGGGGGGGGGGGGGGGGTGGTGGGGGGGGGGGGGGGG
>JASIRB010000354.1:0-25003 GCA_030323885.1 Branchipolynoe longqiensis | reverse complement strand
TTGCGATTCGGCTCAGAATGCCAGGTGCCATGGCGTAAATGTTGAAAGAGTGTATCCATGCTTTCCAGCTGGCTGCTAGGTTTTCCTCCAAGTTTAATGGCCCGGGTGGTTTCAATCCGGAGAGAGACATATCCATCAAAGGTTCCGCCTCTGATACCATGTAAAGTTAGAACTCAGGAATGACTGCACATGTTGACGTCTAGTTACTCAATGCTTTATTCCGGTGCTCGCAAGTCTACGCTGATCACTCGTGATGCTGGTCCCGACTGGCTGGTTCCCGGCACACCATGCCTCACTACATACATAACAATATCAACTCATGGTAGCAGCAATGCAGTCTTGCAGTTGGGAAGCACTATAAAGTTGGCATTAGTGAACCCGGCCACAAATTGGTAACCCGGCCTGATATATTACTAGAACATGTAACCCCCAACAAATATTGGCTGTAACCAGATTGGAGCATTTGCTTGCAGTGTGGAAAGTGAAGTCAAACACTTCCAAACTTGATACTTGTCGCTTACACTTCCTGAGTATTACCAGAGAGCGTGTATACAGATGAGAGAGACAACTCCCGCGAAAATCGGTAACACAGGCTACAGTGGCGTTCCTGGCGGTTAGTGTTGAACAAGCTTTGAGTTTGCCATACGTGTAGTGCAAAACATTTGTTTTTATTCAAAATTAATAGAAATGCATAAGCCTAACCTTATCGATTTAATATAATCCTTTTGGTAAACATGTTTTCTATATGTGTACTAAGCGGCTTGTTTCTATTTGGTGTAGTTTTAGAGATATTTCACTTTTTCTGTAGGAAGATTGCACACGACCATTGACAATGCCTTGAGTTTGCCGTACGCGTAGTGAAAAACGTCAGTTTTATTCCAAATTAATAGAAATCCAGAACCCTAACCATATCAATTTAATATAATCTTGTTGGTAAACATGTTTCCTATGTGTATTCCAATCAGTTTGTTTCTAGGTGTTGTAGTTTTAGAGATATTTAACGTTTTCTGTAGGAAGATTGCTCACCGCCATTGACAATGCCTTGAGTTTGCCGTACGCGTAGTGAAAAACGTCAGTGTTATTCCAAATTAATAGAAATCCAGAACCCTAACCATATCTCTTTAATATAATCTTGTTGGTAAACATGTTTCCTATGTGTATTCCAATCAGTTTGTTTCTAGGTGTTGTAGTTTTAGAGATATTTAACGTTTTCTGTAGGAAGATTGCACACGACCATTGACAATGCCTTGAGTTTGACAGCTGTGTCATATACTGTTCAACAACCACCACTTGGAGCGCCACAGTCGGCATCTGTTACATGGTGTAGTATGGGAATTGTCCCTCTCATCTGTATACACGCTCTCTGGTATTACTCCTTTAGAACACACAGCGATTGGGTCCAGGGTCCGGAACATTGACTCGAGTGTGCGATCAATTTGTAGTGGTGTCAGCATGCTATTCCAGCCTGATATGACCTTATATGCCGCTAGAACATAAATCCCCATACAACAAACCTTATTGCACTACCTTCTTAACAGTGTAAAGTTAGAACCGAGGAACGAGTGCACATGTTGACATCTAGTTACGCAATGGTTTATTACCGTTCACCCCAGTCTATGCTGGTCGCCTGTGATGCTGGTCCCGACAGGCTGTTTCCTGGCCAACTGTGCCTCGGTACATACATCATATCTTCATTTCACAAACAATAAAAGAACAAGATCGATTCGAAGATACAAGAATAAAACAAGCACAAAATATAATGAACGAGTTAAGTAACTTTACAACTAAGGCAACCTGAGGTAGACGGTTCCAACCATCTGCCTCCCTTCCTTTCCCAATCTAAAAATAGACTCAAGCATAAAAATGCTACTTTTGTAGTAAGGCAAACCTTCCTCAAATATATATATTGGACATTTTTTTAAATTGGGCCCCATGTATTTGGTTCCCACGTTACGATGGTGAAAATTAACTTGTTCTTCGTTGTCTAGCAAGTCAAATAATTACTTTTGCTTCTGTGTGTTAAGTATGTTAAGTATAATATATGCATGTAATCTATCCCATATAATGTATCACGCATAGGCTGGATTGATTTTCTGGTTAAGTAAATGTTAAAATTTAGACATAGACACCATGCATTCCCCTAAACGTTTGTTAAGACTTATTTTCACGTTTAGTCTTGGAAGACATTATCTTGTTTGCTTAACTGTAAGCAATAGAATCTTGTTTGTATTTGTTGTGTATGTTAAAATGATGTCCTGGATGTGCGATTGATTTCCACGTAGCACAAGTGATGTTAATGTATTGCTCAATTTAAATAAGATCAAAATCCGAAAGTGAAATAGCTTTTTTTTCAACTCTGACATATGCGCAACATGAACACTTTCTTAGGAAAGTGGATTCTGCTATTATTTGGAATGTTTTCTGCCATTATTTGGAAGGTTTTCACTTGTAGTTATCACGTGACACTCTAGTGCCCAGTTTCAGAAAATGACCCATATACACAGGGCCCGTATGGGGCCTGGAACGCCTGAAGCATTCTTTAACTTCCTTTGCCCCATTTCAAGGCCTTGAAAAACATTGAATTTAACCTATTTTGGGTAATTATTCTTAAGAAGCTTGAATTTCATTAAACTATATCCCCACCAATCTAAATCCAATCCGAAATCACTATTCGCCATTGTTTTTTTCCCTGAAATCCAAATGAAAATAGTCTTGAATTCATATAAAAAACAACCTGGTAAAGCCTTGAAATACCCTTGAATTCCATATTTCCACGTGTGTACGGACACTGTTTACATATCGACATATATATATATACATATATAGCAAGGACTCTTGGACCTTCCCAGTTGCTGGCCTAGTGTGGGAGGTTTGCTTGTTCACCTCAACCCTTCAACCACAACGCTACTGACGGTATGTGACGGTTTCTGAGGGTGATATATGTGATAGAGCGGATGTGGCAACGGACAGCGTGATGAGGGTGCTCCAGCTGGCAGGATCCATCAATCATCATGAACTGTATTGACTCCCTGCAGCCCACAGCTGCACAAAGCTCCCTCCCATGTGAGACCCACCTTACCTAACCCTACCCGACCCGACCCTAAGTGTTTTAATTGATTATGGGGGGGTTTACATCCTAACAACATCAATGCTCATAATAACACGGATACCGAATACTCACGGTGCACTTATGGCTACGTTATAGTGCTCCCCCACTGGAAGACCAGGAAGCCAGCACTGTGATGGGATATATATACCACTCAGTTACACAATCCTGATACTCAGCTAACCAGTCCTTACCCCCAATCCTAGTAATGCTGAGTGCTAGGTTAGGTAGCGGCAAGCATACATTTAGTAAATCATTGGTACGACTCGTTCGGGATTCAAGCACGTGACCCTTCCAAATTGGATGCCTGTGGTCTCACCGATTCCGCCACTGCGTCTGCTCCCCCCCCCCCACACACACACACTAAACGTGTTGGTGTTATTAGAAAGCGCACACACACAGGACACGTTGACACCTGTATTGCCAATAAGGCCGCATGGGAAGGTGACCACAGGAAGCCATGTGGGAATCCATGTGGGAAGCCACGTGGGAAGCCATGTGGGAAGCCATTCTGGTAGATTAATGATAAAAGCCTCCTAATGCTTCAATGTCACAGCCGAATGTGTGCCTAGGGCGCCCCATGATTGAACATAGGAGGGGGGTGGGTCAGGAAATAGTGACACACATTAAACGGGGATAATTAGGTAATTGGGCAGATTGATCACTTTGGCTCGTGTGATATTTAACGGCATGCTTGATTTAATTAAATATATGTCCTTAAATTTGCATAGTCCAATTGGTTTGAGTTTCTGTCACTTTTCTGAGATAAAAATATTAAATTGATTGTTATAGTCTCCTTTTGTTTGAAGTAACTTTTATTTTAAATGGCTAACTTTGGAGATATTTGAAATGCAAATATTCAAAATTAATGTTGCCAAGCATGCTAAAGGTCTGACACTATAGGTTTCAGCAATAACATATGTACGATCAAATCTAGGTGATTAGTTTGGTGTGAAAATCTGATGCTTTTATGGGACTAGTATCTAAGTAAGATATAGAGAATCAAATATAGCTAATCATTTTGGTTTTGAAAATTGTATGGTTTCATCTGACTATGCAGCTTTAACTAAGGTTAACTAATAGCTTTCACTGCGAGCAACATTTGTATGTTTTACAGTGTATGACCGCAGGCAGTCCCAACGCACAAAAGACTGTGCACTTGCGGGTGTGTGTAATGGATGTTTAGTGGATACACTGCAGCATTCCATTGATTGTCTGATCAGGCCTGAGACATTGTGGTAGTGTATAGATTATCACGTCTACATGGTGTTTGGGTCTACAACACTATCCAGAGGGAAGTCGGTTTGTTGCTGTAGGGCAGGTATTTACTCAAACTCCAGTGTAGCTCTTCTATATATTATGTATTGAATCCCGAATGGGGGGGGGGGAGTGGGGGGGGGGGTCTTAATCTGTTTGCATAGTGTGCACAATGGGTATATGAATATTGCAGCACACTTTAACCACATGTGATTGTGTCTGTTTTAGTTGTTTGTACAATAGTTGAATACATAGGAGCATTTTCTGTCCACATCCCATCTACAACCAATATCATATCATTATGCCACATACAACAGCCAATATCATATCTACAGCCAAGACCACATCTACAGACAATATCGCATCTACAATCAATACCACACCTACAACCTGTACCACATCTACAATCAATAACACATCTACAGCCAATATCACATCTACAGCCAATCCCACATCTACTGCCGATATCACATATACAGCCAATACAACATCTACGGCCAATACCACACCTACTGCCAATACCACATCTACAATCAATACCACATGTACTGCCAATACAACATCTACTGCGAATACCACATCTCCAGCCAATATCACATCTACATTCCATACCACATCTACAGCCAATACCACATCTACAATCAATACCACCTCTACTGCCAATATCACATCTACAGCCAATACAACATGTACGGCCAATACGAGATGTACGGCCAATACCAGACATACAGACCATACCATATCTACAATCAATAGCACATCTACAGCCAATATCACACCTACAGCCAATATCACATATACACTCAATACCACATCTGTGAATACCACATTACACCCCATACTACATCTACAACGAATACCCCATCTACAATCAATACCACATCTACTGGCAATACCACATTTACACCCCACACTACATATAGGGCCAATACCACATCTACTATTAGTATCATATATACTGCCAATACCACATGTACTGTTAATAGCAATTATAATACCACATCTACTGCCAATAGCACATTTACACCCCATACTACATATACATCCAATACCTCATCTACTATTAGGAGCATATCTACTGCCAATACCACATGTACCGTTAAAAACAATTCTAATACCACATCTACTGTCAATATCACATTTACACCCCATACTACATATACAGCCAAGACCACATCTACTGTTAATAGCATATCTACTGCCAATACCACATGTACTGTTAATAGCAATCCTAATACCACATCTACTGTCGATATCACATTGGAAACACCAGTTCTCATTTAATCACCAATATTTCATAACATTGAGTTGTTCAATACTTTCCTGGGTGACCAGTAGGCAACGTATGGTTGGTTGTTGGAGTTTCACGTCCTGGCAACATCTAATATCATATCAGGACGGGGCAGTCGTCATTGCGATACAGGCTTAGGCCCTATCAAACCTCGAGTGGATTTCAAGCGTAGGCAAATGGTCTTCTTCATTTCACTGTTCCTTGCCTGCCCTTCCCTGGTAATACTGAGTGTCAAAGCAGGGTAGCGACATATATACATGTTCAACTCGTTGATTTAATTCAGCCTGCTTTCGAATCTCACATCATCTAAACTGGAGAGCCGATGCTGCATACATTTGGCCATCTAGTCAATTATTAATCTTTAACTAAGGAGACAATTTTATAATTTACTAAACTAACCCCCCTCCCCTCACCGTCACAAATATACAACAATCCCCTTACCCCCATGAGAAAAGAGATAGTAGCCAGCAGAGGTTTTCTTTTCTAATAGAAACCCACAAGATGGAGCGTGTTTATTGGTTTTAAAGGTAGTATGGGGGTGTAAATGTTCGATTGGCAGTAAATGTTCAGAGTACTACATGTGTATTATGATGAATAAGGAACTATGTGAGTATAATAAGCTGGAAGTCATCGGCTGGTCACCACTACTCATTAGATCATCTACTGGTACGTCCTGACCTCCCCGCGTGGCGCCACCTGTTCGCCCACGCTTCAGCGGCCGTTAGGCTCACTCACTGTACCACTGTATATTTGTTGTGTGTGTACATATATATATATATATTTACACATATATATATATATATATGCACTAGATTTTCTCAGGGAAACTTGAGGAATCAATTTCATAATTGAAGTCTGGATTACGTGCCAACAGATTAAGAAAGCACTCAGCGTGATCAATATCTTCCACATAGTCGACCCAGACCAAAGCATTCACACCATAATTTCCCCCCGTCATCAGCTGTGAGACGCTGACACTCCCACCCCCACAAGCAATCACACCCCCACCCAAACCCAACCCATACCACCACAACCCCATCCTATTCGACCAGACGGAATGGCCGAATGAGTTGAGCGTCCGTCTCCCATGTTGGTAGATCGTGGGATTATCGCGGGAACCCTAATGTGACTGAGTGGGATATCGGTACATGGTGCCGGTCGCCTGGTGTCCCAGTGGGCAGCACTATTATGCTGCCATGAGTGCGCACTGTCACAAGCTCACCTATGATGATGCTAGGACGTAAAACAACAACCAACAAACAAACAATCCTATCATCAACCATCTCTGTTTCTTGTTACATGAGCACATCAGAAAAGACTCAAGTTGCTTATATTTCATCATTGCTTATATATTTTTGATCGGAATATATAGTATCAAATAGAGGATTTGCACCACTACTCCGATAGTAGCAGGCACTTTCTTTGTGTGCAAGCTCTTCCAAGTCCAGGGGTATAGCTACATTGCCATACTATGCACGTGTGCAAACGACTCCCAATAGCCGATGGGGGGGGGGAGGTAGTCAAACAATAAACCAAACACAAAAATGCAAACAATGTCTCTCAACATCATATTTGTTTCCATTCCAACTCATGTATTAAATGCACTCTATTGTTTTGTGTTTATTTTTTACAAAAATTGTTAATTTCTGGCTATGTCCCTGACGCCAGCATCCATCATATTACGGACTTAGATGTTGCTAGGACAGCAAACTTCAAACACAAACTTTGATTGGATCACTACCACTAGATGTTTTCTACTACGGCCAACTTGCCCTCTGCTGGCAGCGCCAAGAACTATGATAACCCACTGCGTAGCATACTTTATGGAAAAGGTAACATCGATGATTTCCAGAACAATCCCACTCTCTGACGGTAGTAGCACTTCAAATATCTCAAAAGTTATGCATGTAAAATAAAACTTTCTTCAAACTACACTAAAGAAGATTATAGCACTCAATTTAATATATCTATCTCAGAAAAAAATGATTGAAAGTCAAAACGATCGGACTATGCAACTTTAATACAACTACTTCATAAGAACAATTAGAGACCCATCCCATTCCAAGGCAGGGATGACGTTGTTGGCAATTACAACAAAACCATCAGTTTCCATCAATACCGCGCTGCAATCTCTAATAAATACCTCATCAGCATCCCTCCCCATCAGAAGCCCTTCTGTCATCACCGCCACAAGAGGGCGCCACTAACTCGGCCTTCACGTCGTCACCATTAGAACCACCTCAGTCGTCTGCACATCGCCTACAAGTACCAGGCCCAACCACTTCCACTCGGCCGCCATCACCAGGCTGAACCCGCCAGTCCAAGTGCTGCACATGCGCAGTGTTAGTTTGTTGTTTGTTGTTTGTTGCAGCGGTGTCTGTTTTTTTCGCATCCTAGCAACAACTAAGGGTAGTGACTTCTGACAGTGTGCACTCATGGTGACTTTATTGCTGCCCCACTGGGAGACGAGATCCACAGCTCCATGACCCGATGTCCTATACAGTCATGTTATTCTGATATTGTGCTAACCAGGACTTGGTCTATCCTACTAATGCCGAGTGCCAGGCTAGGTAGCGACACGCATTAATTTTATAAGTCATCGCTTTCACTTGGATAAGATTAGAACTCATGACCTTCCACATGGGAAGTATGCATTCTACCGATTCAGCCACCGCGTCCGGTCGTGCATGTGCAGTGCAATATGCGGTACATGTGCAATTCATGCGCAGTGCCTGGCAGTGGAGGGAAGCATGGGAAGTGTAGGGAATTGTAGGGAAGTATAGGAAAGTATAGGGAAGTTTATGGAAGTGTGATTCAGTGTAGTGCAGCATAGGGCAGGTTAATGCAGTGTACGGAAGGGTAGTGCAATGTAGGACGGTGTAGGGAACTATAATACAGTGTAGGGGAAAATAGGGCAGTGTAGCGAAGTCAAATACAGTATAGGGAAGTAGACTACGGTGCAAGGAAGTGCAGAGAAGTATATGGAAGTGATGATAAGTGTAGGGAAGTGATGATAAGTGTAGGGAGGTGTAGTGATGTGTAGGGCAGTGTAGAGTTGGGAATTGTAGGAAAGTTTAATGCAGTTTAGGGAAGTACATAGCAGGCCAATGTAGTGTAGTGCAGTCTTTTATAGTGCAGTGCAGTGTAGGGTATTGCAGTGCAGTGTAGTGTAGTGCAAGTGTGTTGCAATGTCCTGTAGTACATTGCAATGTAGTGCAATGTAGTGTAGTGTATTGCAGATGTAGTGTAGTGCATTGTAGTGTAGTGCATTGTAGTGCAGTGCATTGTAGTGTAGTGTATTGCAATATAACTGTAGTGCAGCGTCATGTAATGCAGTGCAATACAGTGCAGTCTAGTGCAGTAAAGTGCTGACTGTGGCAAATGTAAGTAAACTAGGACCGGTCCTACAGCAGATGCTGGGCTTGGTTCCTCGGGGCAGCCTGTACGGAGTCAGACAGTAAAGACATGTGACGGCAGACATTAAGACAGGTGCCTCGACCACGGGGAGAGAGGGGTGATGGGGCGGGCGGCTGAGGGACGAGGGGGACTCTGGCCCGGGTCGATGGGTGTCGGGGTGGGGGGAGGTGGGCAGCATAGGGATGGAGTACAGATATGTCGGGGTATGGGTGTGGGTGTGGAGAGAGCGGCAGCACAGGTGGTGGTGTACATGCATGTGGGGGTATGGGTGTGCGTGTGGGGAGGGCTGCAGCACAGGTGGTGGTGTACATGTATATGAGGGTATGGGTGTAGGTGTGGGGAGGGCGGAAGCATATGTGGTGGTGTACATGTATGTGGAGGTATGGGTGTTGGTGTGGGGAGGGCGGCAGCACAGGTGGTGGTGTACATGCATGTGGGGGTATGGGTGTGGGTGTTGGGAGGGCGGCAGCACAGGTGGTGGTGTACATGTATGTGAGGGTATGGGTGTGGGTGTGGGGAGGGTGGCAGCACAGGTGGTGGTGTACATGGATCTGGGGGTATGGGTGTGGGTGTGGGGAGGGCGGCAGCGCAGGTTCTGATGTCCATGTAAGGGTAGGGGCTTGAGGTAATTTTCTAATGGTGCTGTCACATTACAATGTTTCTCGCCAATGCGCGTCGACGGTGTCATTTTTTGGCGAAACATCGGGAGATTTCTTGAAGCATTACACGCATGTTAGGCGCACATTGGTATTCATTCATCTACAGTGATGGTCGGCGAGGGTCGGCAGCACACGTCATCGGATCGGCAAAATTGTGTGCTTGCACAAAACTTTCGACGACCGTCAACGCATGACAATGCGAGGGTGCCAACATTATGGCGATGTCAGAAGCACGTCAACATCGCTGGAATAATGTTATGCGAACGGTAAGCACACGCCGCGCGCACATGAGGGTCGTTCCCATACGTTACGGCAAACTGTTGCTTTGTTTCTTCATTGTTGTTTTACGTCCTAGCTACATCTAAGGTCATATCAGGACGGCGTGCCAAAACACACTACCAATACGTTCTGCTGATGCCGACGATTAAGAGTGATTTTGCACATTGCCGGCGAGATACGTCATAGTGTGACAGGGCTATTAGAACAAAGGTTGCGAGGTCATCTGATGTAGTATGTACAAACTCACAACTGTCATTCAGGACCTAACTGTTAACAATTCTTCAAATGACCTCATACCCCCGACTGCAGAAAGTCACAGGATAAACTGAGTATCCCTAGTAACACTAGCGCAGGGGATGGGGATATACCAAAATGTTGCAAATGTGGCACCAAAATATTAAAAAAAAATAAAAAACCTGACATAACTATTAACAGCTAAGATAACAAGCCTACTACCAATTGAGACTATTGCTGCAATGTGACTTACTCCTTAATGACAGGGTACATAAACCATCACCAACAAAAATAAAATGTAGGGGTGGAGTGGGAAGGGTGCAGCAGAGGTGGTGGTGGAGTACATATATGTGGGGGTGGGGCTGGGGTGAAGGTGGGAAGGGTGGCAACACAGGTGGTGTTGGAGTACATAAACGTGGGGGTGTAGGTGTGGGTGGGAACGGTGGCAGGAATGGTGGCGGAGGACATATATGTGGCGGTGGGGGTGGGGGAGGGGGGAAGTGTGGCGGCACAGGTGGTGGACAGGGAAGAAATATGGAGAAGGTAGTGGGAAGACAGCATGTATGTGGAGCAATGGGAGGTGAAGAGAGAGAGAGGCGAGAGTGTAGATTCTGGGGTGTGCTGTGTGTGGTGGGTGTGGTGTGTCTTTATACTCAATAACCAAGTAAGTCATGAACATGGATTCATACTGGTCAAGCCTTACATATATCTTGGAGCCAGTGACAGTTGCTACGATCGACCACATCTGAAGAACTGTCTCCATTTCTATTAATTAAGAGTGGCTAACAGGTCCAAGGCCTATAATAGCTCTATCCTATTGATTGATTGATTGATTGATTACTGGGACGGACCGATACAGTTGCCGCATCAGTAGGAGCACGCTTCCTGTGCTGAAGGTCGCGAGTTTGAACCCCAGCCGAGCCAAAGGAATAACTTGATGCTTGTCGCTACCAAGCCTTGCACTCAGCATTATTAGGATAGGACAATGACTGGGAAGGAGTGCGGCAGTAGATCATGGTGCCAGCAGCCTGGTCTTCCAGTAGGGCAACGCTATTAATTTAACATTAGTGTATACTGTCACAAGTCGGCACCCATCCTGATATGACCTAAGATTATGCAAGGATGTAAAACCCCAACAATCAAGCAGTTCAAAGAAAAGCAGAAAATCTTAAAGTTGCATAGGCCGATGGATTTGAGTTTCAGTTCTTTTCTTAGATACATATATTAGGTTGATCGTTATAATCTGCCCTACTTTAGTTTGAAATTGAAAGAACTTTGATTTTGATTTAGCGTTTGAGATATTTGAAGTGCAAACATGCTAAATTAATGTTGGCAACCACGTCAAAGTCACATTATACTGATTCTGAGCAAACCTATAGTAGAATGTCGAGTATTTAGCAACAAGTATCAATGTTGTCAGACATTGGTGTGCTTTGGCCGAAGTTCGAATCCACTACCTTCCGTACGGAAAGCCAGGAAGCGTTATTAGAAAATAAGGAACATAAAGCTAAAGTAAAATAAAGTATAGCGATTATATAAAATAAAGTATTGCGAATATATTTATCTAAAATGATATGGCAGAACAACCAGACTAATCAACTTTATTATTCAAATTCTACCAATGCAGATTGATATGAAATATTTATTAAATGTCATCACCTATGTGAATTTGGATTTCCACCACTGTGTATAACTTACAGCTTCATCAAATGCCAGTTGTTCTCATACTCTGTCTATGTGGTGTGGAAGTTTAAAAATCCCTTTGGTCGGTAAAAGTGTAGGCTCAGGCTGTATATTGACCAACTGTCTTATGGTGAAAACAAGTTTATTCAGACTTATCCATGATTGGCAGTATACATCTTCAAGAAAAAGATATAGGCCCTACCTTTGAACACACACTATGCCGCATGCCTCTAATATTCATTTGTGTCTGGTTGTTTAGGGTTTACGTCCTAGTATTCATTTACGGTAATATCAGGAAGTGTACAGACTTGGGACGGTGTGCACTCATGGCGAATTTATAGTGCTGCCTCGCAGGGAGGCCAGGTCACTTGCACCCTGACGTGATATCCCCTGTTAGTTGCAATATCCTGATCATGAGCCAACCAGTCCTTGCCCTATCCTATGAATACCGAGCTCCGGGCTAGGTAGCAACAATTATCAATTTCATAAGTCATTGGTTTGAATAGCCAGGGATTCAAACTCCCGACCTTCCGCACGCACAGAAAGCCTCTGCTCCGACCGGTTCGGCCACTGCATCCGGTTATAGGAATATTCAGGACTTAGTCAGGTATTCATTATAAAGATAAATCATTGCGTTTCAGTCTACGCTCCAAATGAACGAGCTCTATATTTAGACGCATAAGCCGCATGTGTTTGCCATTGGAATTGGAATCAATATAACTGCAAATTGGAAAATCTCAGTTTTGAACCTAAACATCTTATCATAATAGTTAGAGAGGAAATAAACACACACACAAATGTTGTCATAAAAAAAGAGATAACAAATTGCCATAAATTCTTGGCATGAAGTAAATGTTAAATAAACGTACTGGTGTGAAAATAATAATATAAGATTTAACAAAATAGCCTTACATTATTGGCATGAAGTAAATGTTAAGTAAACCTACTGGTTTGAAAATAATAATATAAGATACAGAAAATAGCTTTACATTCTTGGCATGAAGTAAATGTTAAGTACACCTACTGGTGTGGAGGCACTGGAATTAACAGGGACGCACATACATCCTAGCCTAGCATATAGTCTAGCTTCCCCAAGGCAAAGCGTGAAGTTTCCAGAAAGGTGGGCACACTACCTGTATAGGACCAGACTTGTCAGCGTGCCTGGGATGCTGGCCGATATCCCATAGTGCAATTTGTCTTTGACTGAGTTTCCCCTGCTTATGTGTGTGTACACATACCAGTAGGAAGTGTTCATGTGCATTTCTCCTTAACTTCCCATAAATCCTCCCCAACAGGGTTGAAATACCAGCACCTTGGTAGAGTGTACAGAAGGTGCTTGCTGCCCCTGGCTACATTCCACGCTTTCTTTTCTGGTGTCTTACAAGCAACGGACGGGAATACATATGACTCGTGAGGCAGATTGGAACACCCCAGGTCTTAAATTGCTCGCATCAAAGCAATGGGAATAACTAGTCGAGTTGTCCTCTATTCGCCGTACCGTTATGCTTCAATATTAAAGTGGCATAGTCCGATGGTTTTGATTTTCTGTAATTTTCTGCATTAAATGTATTAAATTGATTGTTATTATCAGATTATCTACCTTACATTAGTTTGAAGGAACTTTGATTTTAAATGGCTATCTCTTCAGATATTCGAAGTGCAAACATGCCACATTAATGTTGGCAAGCTGTTTAAACACATTGAACATTATATAAGACAGACAAAATGTCTTGGGAACTATAAACTTAGCTTGTTTTATAAGAGAAAAGATGTAACCCACAATGATTGTTTGAGTTGCCCTGAGTATACATCTTCTACTTGGCGCTGCTCCCCATTTTTGCATGAACCGCAGTGACTGGTTCTGTACATTATACAGCAGGAGCCACTCCCTTAATTCTACAGGATCGGTTCTGTGACTAATACAGCACTGACCGAACTTAGATTATTTAGAATGTCAATTCCAATAGTAAGATGGCCGGAATACCAGTGCTCCGGCGCTGACAAATGTCATATTCAGATGAATAAATACATTACCAAAAAACAAAAAAAAAGCATGCAAACATTCGGACACCATAGGCTTCAGCAGTGACTGGTTGTATTAAATTGACTCACCATGTCATTCTATGCTTATAACATATGCTTAATAACTGCATCAGTATCTAGCTTAGATATGCAGAATAAAATGTGGGAAGTGCTTTGGGTTTGAATGCTTAATTGGACTATGCAACTTTAAAGCAACTATGCGACTTCTTATTTTCCTATCAGTAGATATTTCTATTTCTCGGAATATATTTCAACAGTACTGAGGCATTGATATATTGGCAATATCAAATTACAGCTGATTTACAATAGGCTTATACATAAATAATGTAAGGAGACTAGACAACATTAATTCATGTGTAAAATAAGTTATTATGTAACTATTATTTAGCTGTAGTTATTCAACTGTGCTGCAGTTGGGGGGGGGGGGGGGGGGGGGGGCAGATACTTGCATTCGGCATTACCTATCTTATGTTTCTGTCCGACTGCACTCCAAGCAACCTGGGAATGGTTTCTTTGCTCTGAAGTAGGCAAACCCCAGCTTGGGGTTGCTTACACGCATGCTTGAGATAAACTCTCGACCTCCATTCTAACTAGAATTTGGATAAAAAACTAATAATCAGTTTAGGTTATTTGACTAGTTTTAAGATAGACTCCGCTTTCGGTCTCGACCACCAAATAGCTTGTTTGTTGTCTATAGACCTCTTTCATATGACGTCAGCATAAGTATTTAGGTCAGTACTCATGCAGCTGGGCTGCAGGATGACACACTGTCAATGGCTCTGAGCAATCTTCATAGAGAAAAGGTGAAATATCTCTAAAACCACACCACCTAGAAAGAAAACAATTGGAACACATATAGAAAAGATGTTTAACAAACAGATTATATTACATTTATAAGGTTGCGGTTCTGCATTTCTATTAATTTTGAATAAAACTGATGTTTTTCACTGCGCATATCAGCAAACTCAATGGCAGTGTGCCTTCATTCTGCAGCCAAGCTGCGCGCGCATGCACAATGTTTATAAACATTGAAAGGGGTCTATACAATAGAAGCTAAATAATCATATGGCATGATATAATGTGAAGTAGAGGTAGATATATTGAGAAGCTTGTGTGTTTGTTGTTGCTTTATGTCCTCGCAACATCTAAGGTCATATCAGGACGGGTACCGACTTGTGACTGTGCGCACTCATGGCAACTTTATAGTTCTGCCCCACTGGGAAATCAGGCTGCCAGCACCATGACCTGATATCCCACTCAGTCACATTATCCTGACACTGAGTGAACCAGTCCTTTCCCTATCCTAGTAATGCTAAGTGCCAGGCTAGGAAGCTAGGCAAGTATCAATTTTTAAGTCATTGGTTTGACTCACCTAGGGTTCGAACCTACGATCTCATGGGTTCGGATCCCCCGAAATCCCCAAACAGGGGACGGTCACTCAACTCATTTGGCCACCCCGTCTGGTATATAGTAAGAAGCGGATATATATATATATATACATACATCCTAAGGCTCGAATCCAATCTCAGTTACTCAAACACAACACAATGCCGTGTACATACTGTGTGTGCACGATCTACAAAATGTTCCTATAGTGGATGTAGCACACTAATACTACCTGCAAATTGTTGGGGTCTGAAATCCTAGCACTATCTAAGGCGAAACGATCGTGGGTACCGACTTATGACAATGTATACTCATGGTGACTGCCCCCATGGGAGAAGTTGCTGTCAGTAGCATGACCCAATATCCCTTCCAGTTAAAGTATCCTCCACACAGCAAACCAGTGCTTGCCCTATCCTAATAATGTCGACCGGGAGGCTAGGTAGGAACAAGGATCAGTTTTGTAAGTCATTGCATTGTCACGGTATGGCTTAAAACCCACAACCTCCTATAAGGGAAGCCAGTTATAGCGTCCTTACCAATTCGGCCAGCCCATCCAGTACTGAGAGTCAAGGCCACTTTGCTTGCAGTGTGTACCTTTCTGCACTAACGTTAAACCGGGCGTGGTGGCCTAATCGGTAGAGCGCGGGCCTCACGTGCGGAAGGTCCTGAGTTCGCTTCCCGGTTGAGTCAAACCAATGACTAATACAATTTATACTTGTTGCTTCCTAGCCTTGCGCTCGGCATTAATAGGATAGCGCAAGGGCTGGTTAGCTCAGTGTCAGGAAAATGTAACTGAGTGGAATATTGGGTCATGATGCCGTCGTCCTGATTTCCCAGTGGGACAGCACTGTAAAGTTGCCATGACTGTTCACTGTCACAATTCGGTACCCATCCTGATATGACCTTAGATGTTGCCTGGATGCAGAACTCCAATAAACAACCAACTTTAAACTTCTAAGCAGGCCACTTAGCAACAGCTCCCCATAAGCTATAATGCCTGGGCGTCCTGTGCCACTGAAATTACCCTTCGCAGTAAGAGTGCCCCATGAGGGACATATATCCTCTCGTGAGACTTGGATCCAACCCAGTCTGGAAAATGCTTACTTGTGCTTGATATCAGCAAAGCTTCAGTGTCCTCTATCCCCAATACTGCTGTATGTTGCCATGGCAACGGTACTACCCAGAGATATCGCAGTAGTAGAGGTTCCCCATGGGTATTGCCTCCAAAAGGCACCGGCGATGCGTCTGACCAATCACAGGGGGCCTTACTCAGCAGACCCCCTTGTCATCAATACAAGTCTTGCCGTGTCGTATTCTGATTGGCTGGCTGGCGGTGAACTTGCCCGAGATCTGGAATATACTCCTGTCACTGACTCGCTGAAAGGGTAGCGACTCCCCACAAAGCATGCCAACGTTGAACGTCTGTTCTCAATCATGGTGTAAATATTATACATAAGGCCAAAGACAATTGTTAAAATTGGTGATCGTCCCCGCCCGTAGCTGAAAAATCGCCCGCCCCTGATTTATTATATTTGTTATTTAAAAAAAAAAAAACGGATAGAAATGCGTCGGGCTAGGAACAATTCAACTTTCGTAAGCAGAGAATACTGTTTTCATTGTTTGTCTGAAAACATTGTGATGTGTACATGCTTGATTGAACCAAATAACAAGAACAAAAACCCATCTCCTGCCCGACCCATCAAAAGGATGAGCACCAATGTGTCTTTTTATTTTGCCTAATTGCAGTTCTATGCCAGCCATGGGTGTTGCTTAAAGTTGCATAATACGATGGTTTTGAGTTTCTCTCATTTTCTTCAATAAATGTATTAGATTGATCGCAATGACCTAACTTACTCTAGTCTGAAGTAAGTTCTATTTTAAATGGCTGCCTCTCAGATATTTGAAGGGCAACCATGCATAATTAATGTTGGCACGATGCCAGATCTCTGATACTATAAGCTTCTGCAGGAACATGTTCTATTAAAGTGCCTTAATGTTATGCCAAATGTTGAATAAGTGCAACCAGCTTCTATGTTACATCTGTAGAAGCAAAACTAGATAATGGTTTTGGTTTTGCAAATTATATACTTTCATCGGACTATTCAGCTTTAAAGGACCAGTAATACGACTGCACACATGTTTTGCAGATTCGCAATATATCCTCATCGAAGATTACTTTTCACAGTTTGTATATGTTGATATTACTGATTATTGATTATTCTTCTTGATCTTATTTCGGATCTAATCAACGGTGAATATAATTGACTATTATTGTCAGGTTCTAGTATAATTAAGTAACAGAAGGCGGGACCTCAATTGTGGGCCATTAAATTTGTATTAAATAATAAAAATTCTTACATCCCGATGGAGTTATCAATATTTTGTGAGGACAATCCGGATGTTCTAATGGTTTTGGTTTTGCAAATTATATACTTTCATCGGACTATTCAGCTTTAAAGGACCAGTAATACGACTGCACACAGGTTTTGCAGATTCGCAATATATCCTCATAGAAGATTACTTTTCACAGTTTGTATATGTTGATATTACTGATTATTGATTATTCTTCTTGATCTTAGTTCGGATCTAATCAACGGTGAATATAATTGACTATTATTGTCAGGTTCTAGTATAATTAAGTAACAGAAGGTGGGACCTCAATTGTGGGCCAATAAATTTGTATTAAATAATAACAATTCTTACATCCCGAAGGAGTTATCAACATTTTGTGAGGACAATTCGGATGTTAACAAGTATACGTCAGATTTCTTAAGTCATACATAATAGAATCAGAGATCGCTCATTGACACAGTCCGATCCACATTAAGCACAATCAGGGAGCTTCAGTACTCATCCAAATAACGAAGCGAGTGCTGAAGGACCCGTCTTGAAACTACGTTTCATTACATAGTTATATATGCAAGACGACTTCCAGTTACCAAGTTCTTAGACCTTTTCCAGTGGCACCCCGGCTAACACGCACTCTCTGGCCACACCGCGTCTGAGGCTATGGACTGAGAGCCTCTTACCTTGAAGACCGCACTTATCACCTGCCAGTCTAAGGGCAAGCAGGAATATGTGTGAAGTCAAGGGCTCCCCGGTGCAAAGCAGCAGTGCTGGTCCAGATGAGGAGAGGGGTGTCACGGCTGCATACTGTCTCCACAGTTGCACGGGGCAACAGTTGGAACCAGGAACCACAGGGAGGCGGACGAGGCAAGTCTGTCCTCATCAGAGTGTCGTCTTTGTGGATCGAACGCGTACCTTGAGGAGACGTATATCATCACCTGTAAGTGGTTACAAACAAACAGCACATTACAGTTCCTGATCAAAAAGAGACAAGACATGTGTTACGCGTACACGCGTAAGCGCTAACTCCAGGCACATGGTGCGAGCCCTTTCCGACGCAGCTCTATCAAAATATCTATGACTTAGGGCATCCGCAACTATGGATCGCTGCAAACCACCACATCTCATGGGCACAGGCACAGAGTACCGGATCCTTCCCTTTACCCGTAGATAGGACCTGCTGGGAGGCCTCGTTATCTGTGTTCACGGCTATCAGGAAATTTTCAGGCCGCTCTGGAGTCAGCGCCCGTAGCGCAACAATCAAGTTAAAAGCTTCCAGTTGAGAGATATGGAAACCCAAATGTAACAATTCAGCTGGATACGTCTCAGAGAAAAAGGTAGATCTCGAAAAAGCACCTCCACCGAGCAGCGATGAGTCGCATTCGATAACCCAGCGCTCTTTAGGAAAGGGCCTTAATAAAACAAGTCCATTAGTTGTTTCTGCGTACCGAACAAACCATCGTATATCCCTTACAACGGCAATAGTCACCCGGGTCTTACCCATAAAAGAGGCTTCCCTAAGAAACTCGAGGACCAAATAAAGGGACGCTAAGGGGGCAACTCCTTAACTGCCGATAAGCTCTAGCTAGATCGACACTCCAAAGATAACAGTTCTTGCCCAGTCTAGTAACTTCCCGCCCGACATCCATAATGTTTGGTAAGTTAAATGAACACTTCAAACCCTGAAAATAACCCTTCATTATCCCAGAGTTCACACTGCGACCTCTGGGGAAGCTAAGGTCCACTATTATTCTGCGCTCTATGGTGTTTTTCTTTTCCCTAGTAATTATTGGACTTACTTGTGCCCACGGTACAAAGGGTGGGTTATCGAACGGACCCAGCAATGCCTTGAACGCAAGCTCTGTCGAGATATACCTTTTAATCCAAATCTGAAAGCCAGCTTGTTCCCTATGATTAGTAAAAGTAGGTGTAGGAACCACAGTTGAGGCATAATCACATGGCCAGCCAAATTCTAAAAAATCAACCAACAAATCATCATGGGAAAAAATTGTGTTTTGATGCGGTGACAGGGGTCGACAGAGCCACCGGTTTTAGTGGGAAGTGAAGTCGTTTTAGAAAGTAAAAGATCACACAGTTTGATGTATGTGCCCATGTATGCGTGTGAGAGCAACGCGGGGACTTCACAACAAGAGAATTAGAGACAGGCACTGGTCCACGCCCCCGGACTAAAGGGGCTGTCACATTAGGGTTTTTTGCGGGAGCGTATGTCGGCGTAAGCGCATTACGTCATATACGTCGGCATACGCCGTATACGCTACTCATACGCTACGCATACGCTACTCATACGCTACTCATACGCTGCCAGATGCCACCAGATGCCGGCGTATGTGAAGCGTATGAGGCATACGCCGCCATACGCTTTCATAAATCCGTCCGTCCAAATTTTGTTGTGCATGCTAAAAAAAAAACGACCTATGAGGGCGTATGGCCCATGCTGTCAACAAATGTCACAGCACGCTCCCATACGCTCCGATACGCTCCTCATACGCTCCTCGTACGCTCCTCGTAGGTTCCACATACGCTCAAAACCACCCGAAAGGTCACCAAATGTCATCATAGGCCGGCACGCACAGGACCTATGTAGGTTTTCAATACGCTCCCGCCATACGCCGTAATGTGACAGGGTAAGTAACCACTAGCTAGCCCGATACGTTGCAAATTCGAAGGCTGAAACTGTGGGTTAGCTGTCAAGACACCATGGGGCATTTGGGACGAGGAGCTGACCAAGCGGGTCGGAGACTCAAGATGTTGAGGTAGATCTAGAGAAGGGTCGACACACGGGTCGGTAGTATACGGGTTAGATTGTTGCACATGAGAGTTTAACACAGGAGTCGTCCCAGGACCACTGACTACCAAACCAAGCGGATGCCCGATACGTTGAAAATTCGAAGGCTGCTGTCCTGAGACGGTCGGTATAGCATCAGAGGAGACCTGGGACAACGGAGTGGGTAGCGTACCCGAAGAAATAAAGTCACTGTCAGAGTTATCAGCAGGGCGAGGAAGAACATTAACATCAAAATAAACAGTCTTATACAGCTTTAACAGTTTACTACCTGGAGGTGGAGGCCTATGAACCAGAACACTCGCACCAGCATTATTCACACGGCTAGGGGTGTACATTGAACCACCAGCATCACACCTTAGTGGACGTGGTGACGAGGGCGGGGTCCCACTGTTTGACACCCAACACCAGTAGTGGCAACATCCCCCACAAAAACGTCATTGTAAATTGCCACATTTCGTAACAATCCACTACCCGACACACATTTAATGACAATATTATTATTGCTCGTTTTACATACACGTATTTTTCGCCGATTCCTATACAATGCTAGACTACACGGTAAATCCTCCATTGAAAGGGGCCCTACACCAGGCATAGTACCGGATGAGGATTGAACAGGGCCTAATTCTAAAAACCCGATACACCGGCCTTTGCTTTGTCCACTGGTTTCAGGGCCGCCGATCGAAGCTTAGACCGACAATCAATTTCCCTGTGACCGCTGCAGCGCCCGCGCTTAAAAGCACACCAGCCACAGATATGACAATAACGGTTGGGAACCGTACCATGAGAAGAAGTAAACCCACAGTCCTTCCCATTATTCCAGATGGTGCATACAGCACCATCAACTGACTTGTCATAAGTATCATGTAGGATACGATTTGCAGAGGACAGCCCTTTACTACCTGACTTGGTTGGATTACGGCGCCCAGTCCCGTACATATCCCGCTGAACATCCTTAATGGACGGATAATCATCCCAACCCGCATTGAGCCTCCCATCATCGATCATTTGAAAAACCCGTTCTGAAAAATTAAGACATGTGGTCCAATCCCAGTCCTCTGCCATTTCAAGCAGATCCTGGACGTGACGCATCAACGGGGCAGACCAAGACGTAGGCGTCGAGGATGATTGAGACATTCTAAAGATAGCTAGGAGATACTCATGCCAATCGGCATCTCCCTGCTTAACACGGTTCTTTTTGCCATCCCTGACGACAAACTTATGGGGTAACAATTTACGCTTACCCCGTTTAGAACCCTTCTTCGATCGAACCAATCGCAGGAGATCTTTTAGTAAGTCCTCCCTGGCTGACGTCCCCGTTGAATCCGACGACGAATGACGTTTCCTCCTACGACAGCGGCGATGACAACGTCGTGTGGACCCAGACTGGTCCGAAGAGTCATCCTGGTCACTCGCGTCAGACGACGACCCGGAAGATGGCGCCACGGCTCTATGATGCTTTCCACGCTTAACGGCTCCACTGTTGATTCGACCATCTCGACGACGAACATCAGATGGCGCCCTCGACGTCGATGGCAGCACAGCATCGGGAGACAGTCCACCACGTAACTTGGCTAGTTTACTTTCCACAACTGCCAACTTGGCCAGTAGACACTTGTTGCTATCCTCCATTTGAAATAGCATCCGCTCTTGGAGAGACAGACCCTGTCGTGAGGCTGATGGACTTGCCGAGGCCAGAGACGACCGACGTGATTTCGCCGCACTCGGGCCGGCCGATCCACTTAAATCCTCCACTAGGAAAGGTGAATCCGTGGTCTCCAGCAGTTCTTTTGAGAAACATCCGCGACCTCGCTTAATACCTTTAGGCATCTTGGCACTATAGTTACAGTACACTCCTATAAGAAATAGTGGAACCTCTCTCTCCGACTGATGATGAGCAAGTGACAGTTACAGATACCTGAGTTCCACCTGACCTCAGGTAGTCCAGGTAACGAGATGCAGCAGGGCAACATTAAACTATGGCAGGCCGATGTGATCCCGTTTCTTTGTTATAAATTAAAGATGTTACTAGTAACATATCCAATGACAGGCCGTAAAAGTGCTCGAGTGCGCTATTATATTCACATACTGTTTCAACCGCCCATGTATGTATGCACACATATATAATTCATCCAGTGTGTCAAGCGTGAGGGGGGGGGGGGGGGGCACCCAAATACATTACCCCGTCAGTTGGGGGGGGGGGGGGGGCACTGCAACATGCACCTATGGAGGAATAATAATAGTACAGTAGATGTTCCGCTACAGTTTATTCTTGTATATATATATATATATCTATATATATATATATATATATTGTTATCGCTTGTAATAATCTCTGTAGTGTCCTGCTCCTACGCCGCCCCCCCCCCTCCTGGGTGGGTGGAGTGGTACCGGCATGCTTCATTCTGCCCCCCCCCCCCCCCCGTGTTTGGGCCTTTCGCACGCCACTCTCTTGGGTAGTTATACTATTTTACCTCGGTACTATGCCTCTGGCTACTTGTAGCCCAGTGAGAAGGAAGCACATCCGGGTCCAACAATTAGCATAACCTACTCACAATGGGAGGATATTTGTGGAGTAGCTCATGCAGTTTTCTACATTATGACTGAATAAACCAGGTTAGTTTCGTTTTTTTGACGGCATACTTGGTTTCTTTTAAGTTTGCAGTAATTTATTTCAAGTTTGAGAACTTGAATGTGATTTTTAACTTGATTACAGGTAATTACCAGTGTTTGTAACATCGTTAGAACAATGTCACCATTGTTCTTTTGTTTGTTGCCGCTAGTTGCTGAATGGAGAGATGTTTGGTTGGAGCCACTAACATCGTTAGGATTTATTCCTGGGTTTCATTAGATTCCCCAACTTTGTTGAGGCATACCTCCGAGTCCCGTAGTACTCTTCTTCTTCTTTGATGTCCTCTTCGTCTTCTTGCTCTTCTTCCCCAAAGGCTTCTTACAGGCCCGGTGAAGTCATCTCCCTCCGATGAGCCTCCCTGCGCTACGAGTATCCAGAGGAGTAGTACCGAGGTAAAATAGTATAGTTATACAAATCTTACCTGGGTACAGATGATGGATAAGTGTTGTTTTCCCAAGGTACAAGCCTCAGATAGTCATGCGCTAGGGCCCCCCCCCCCCCAACCAACCCTGCCACGACTATAATGTTTGCTTGTGCCGAAACGAAAACATAATATTATCCACTGAATTTGAGATCATTTTTTATCCAGAATAAGTATGTAAACATTACTGGACCCGGATAAGCTTCCTTCTCCCTAGCCCATGACTATCCTAGGCTTTTACCTCGGAAAAACAACAGTTATCCATCATCTGTACCCAGGTAAGATTCATATAACTATACTATATATGCGAAATAAGTTGGTGGTAAAAAGACGGCAATTCCTTTATTTGAAAATAAAACCTTCCAAGTGAGTGGAGTGTTCCAGGGGAATGGGGAGAGCGATGCATGATAGTGCCCTCCCAGTGCTCACTATCCATAGATATGTAGCCAAAATTCAAAATTGACGGAATGGAAACAAGAAATGACTATTTCTTAGGTTCCTAGAACAGCTGGCATAGCGCCTGTATAATAGCTATAATATTGATGTATGATTTGAGCAGTGGGCGCAATTCTCTATCGATATAATATTATGGCGAGTCACTGGCCGAACCACATGTCATCGACTTGGACATCGCTCGCTAGTCTCCGGAGAGAGCGGACAGAGGCTTCGGGCTTCTCCGGAGATGGTCGGGCCTGCCGGTGGGTGGCTAGGGCGGACTCTGCCATGGTGCAGACATTACTTATTGACCGCCGGACTGCTCTATCAGCGCCCAGAGATTAGGTATTGACCAGTTTATCGCAGAGTTATTACTCGGCTTTCCCATGGTTCAATTGCGTTAGTGCCACAACGACATATCAGGATTGCCAACATAAAACTCATCACAGTAACTCCTTCAAGAAAACATCAACAAAAGCCCAAAGATAGCTAAGGTGAGATCAATATATATATATATATATATTTGTATATATATACATGCACACATAATACACAACACATATCAACCTGTCATATATTTCGTGTTTGACGAGGCAGAATTCTTTGGAAAATTGATAGAGATAGTATCCAATATCAGGCAAGTATTTCAGAATGCATTTGCTCTTTTTTGTTATATGTTAAATTAAAGTGAAAAACTTACCAGTATTAAGAAAGACAACAAGGAAAATGAACTTTTAGCCAAGTGCTACATTTCAACGATAATACAGTCATCATCACTATCATCATGATGTCAGTCGCAATGTGACAAAGACTGCTGTCATTACTTAACTGCCGCTTTGTGCGGTTGTACATTTCATAAAAGCTGCTTGCAAAGTTTTGAAGTGCTGCTGGCTTTTGCAAGTTACTAGCGGCATTCTCTCAGGGAGCAAATAGAGGTCTCACACCGGCAAGAACATGTCAAGACAGGCGCAAACTATTTGTCCCTGCAGTGGCTGGTCAGGAGATGTT
>JASIRB010004032.1:0-15964 GCA_030323885.1 Branchipolynoe longqiensis | reverse complement strand
GAGGTATAAGCCTCGGGTAGACATGGGCTAGGGAGAAGGAAGCACGTGAGGTACCAGCAATTTTAACCTACTTATTCAGGATAAAAAATGATCTTTCAATACAATGGATACTATGATTTTCCCGTAATGGTACACCAACGGGATAGACGTGGCAGGGCGTGGTGGGTCGGCCCTAGCCCACGTCTACCCGAGGCTTATTCCTCGGGAAAACAACAGTTATCCATCATCTATACCCAGGTAAGATTTGTATAACTATACTATTTTACCTCGGTATACAGCCTCAGGCTAGCCTCAGGCTAGGGAGACTTTTACATAATTCATTTTTATCCTTAATATCATTCATTCTTATTATAACATGTTTATGTGTCATTGTATTAGTAATTGTATCATTCAAAGTTTTTGTTCTCACTTATTCTTGTTAGTTGGTGAGCAGGCGCTTTGCAATGCCGGTAGGCTTTTCTAGTCGTTTGTTGTAATGTTTTGCAAACGACTTAGCCGTCTTCCAGCCTGCGTGCGCTAGTATTCTTTTTACAGAAATACCGAGCAACCGTGCCTTGGAAACCATGGCACCTCTGGTTGAGTGGGAAGAGTATTTGCCCGTATCCACTCCAGCCAATTTCAACACCCTGATTGTCCATCTGGCAAGGGTGTCTCTTGAGATTGCGTTATGTGGCTTTATGAAGCTCACTAATAGTTGTTGTGATGCACGTAAGTCCTTTGTCTTGGATATATAAGCCTGTATGGCTGACACAACACATAATTTACGATCATTCGGGAAGTAGTCTAAGTGAACCGTAGATAAAGGGTCACCCAGCGTGTTTGATTTGAGCAATTGTGCTAAATCAAACGTAGCTTGTTTCTTGTCTATTTCTAATCCCGTCAAAGATAAAGCAATAATCGTCTGCCCTCTGTGTCCCGTTACTAATAGTAACAAGACCGCGACCTTAAAACCTAATTGTTTTATATCTAACCAAGAGTTGTGAGGCCAAGCCTGGAACAACTTAAATACTATAGAAACATCCCCAAAGCGACTATACTTTGGTTTTGGAGGATTCCTTTGATAAATTGACCGAAGTAAATAACGAAGGGCATAATGTTTACCAACTGTTTCGCCGTCAATTCTAGGCAATATAATTGATAATGCGCATCTTGCCGCATTGACCGCCCCAAATCCTAGCCCTTCATCCTCTAGAGAACGAAGAAAACGAGCTACTTGTGCAATTGTTGGATTTGTTGGCTTAACTTTCATTAGCAAACAATGTACACCCCATTTCTTTAAATAAGTTGTGTACATTTTAACAGTTCCTGGCCTCCATGCATCAGCTACTATCCTATCTTCCGTAATTTTGTCTAAACCAAATTGCTGCAGCTGTTTTCTTAGAAAAGGAATGCCAATAGGGGTGTCGCTGACACGTCGCCGTGAACCACTAGCGGTCCGTGGTGTGTTAGGTTCCCGGGTTTTCTTGGGAATCGTATATGTTCTTTTGCCAGTTGTGTAACTGCTGGCAGCCAAGGTTGCGTGTCCCAATCGGGCACAATCAGTATGGCGTGTGTCCCCTCCATGCTGATTTTTCTCACTACTCGGCTGATAACACTAAACTGTGGGAAAATATAGAAAAAATTATTTTCCCAGGTAATAGTAAATGCATCAACTTTCCAAGCATCCGGTTCGGGATGCCAAGAAACATAACAGGGTAACTTATTATTATTTCGTGATGCAAACAAGTCAACTTTAGGTGTCCCCCATTTTGCACAAATGAACTTAAACAAACGTGTTGACAGAGACCATTCTAAATGGTCGTGGAATTTTCTACTCTTATGGTCTGCCAATGTATTTTGTGACCCTGGAATATACGCTACAGTCAGCCAGACTTGTTGAGCCTGTGCCCAGTTCCAAATCAGTTTAGATAACCGATTGCAAGGCTTTGATTTGGTTCCACCCATGTTACGGATATATGCCATAGCAGTAGTGTTATCAGTTAGTATTCTAACTTTTGATTTAGGTATCTTTACTAAGCTACGTAGACCCAAATAAATAGCACGCAACTCTAGCGCATTAATGTGATCTGACTCTTCATCATGTAGCCATCTCCCTCCTGTTGCTACCCCCTCACAATGGGCTCCCCACCCTTCTAACGAAGCATCAGTGGTAATCACTGTATTTGGTTCCGCCATGCGGATTGGATTGGGTGAATTTGCGATATGTTGCATCCACCATTGAATATCCTGTAGTCCTTCTTCAGAAATAAACATCTTTCGTTCAAAATTACCTTTAGTGCGTGCTAATCCTAAATTTTTATCTATTTCTAAAGATTTAATATGGGCTTTCCCATATAGAATAGCGGGTGCATATGATATCATTATCCCGATAAGAACTGCGACCTGTCTAATCTTAGGTTTCGGTAACTTAAGAAGCTGGGTCGCTGTAGTCATAAACTTATTTAATTTCTGTTCTGTTATCGACACTGTGAGGGACTGTGTATCAAGAATAAACCCTAAACATTTAAGTTCTTTTGTTGGTTGAAGCACTGACTTATGCGGATGTACATAAAACCCCAATTTAGAGAGTAATGCACATAAATCCAAAACGGCGTTTACACAACCAATGTGTGTTGACGCCATTATAAAGGAATCATCTATGTAAGGAAACATTATGTGACCATTCCGTGCCATAAGTGAGAAAACGGGTTTAAGCAGTTTAGTGAAGAAACGAGGGGCACAAGCTAAGCCATTTGGCATACAGGTAAACTCATAGAGTTGGTTATCCCAAAGAAAACGGAGAACTTTCCGGTGTTGTTCCGCTATGGGAACTGTGTAATATGCATCTTGTAAGTCAACACTAGCCATCTACGCATTTGGTGTAATAAGGTCTCGTGCCGTATCTAGTGAAAACATTTTAAAATGTCGATATTCTATCATTTTATTAAGGGTTGTTAAATCCAGAATCATTCGAACGTCCCCATTAGGTTTGGGTCTCGAGAAAATGTTTGAAATAAACTCTCCAGGGCAGTGTGTAACCTTTTGGATAATGCCTTTGTCAAAATAAATTTGTACCTGTTCAGTTAGTGCCTCTCGTTCAATTTGTTCAATTTGATAGGGAAACGGAACTCTCCCTTGTACGGGTATTTGTATGAAGGGAATTTGAACACCTTTAACTATTTGCAAAATATCCTGGTCACTGGTAATTTGGTCCCATTCAGAAATATGATTATGAATATTCCCAGCCACAAAGTTGCTTACAATTTGTGTGGTTTTAGAGGCGACGGGGACTTGTAAAGTCTGTGTTTGGGACTCTACTTGGACCCGCCCCTTTGGAAGGGTCTCGGGGAGTTGAAGCCGCGGCCCAGTGGCCGTGCGGTGTTGTCGGTCCAGCCTGGGCGGGCGCCCCGGCCCCGGAAAGACTGGCTGAAGTGTGAGCCCGGTCTGGAACCTCTGCCGAGCCGTCGTGGGCGAAAATCCCCTCGTGACCCTTTGAAGCGTGGGGCCTCCTGTTTCTTTTTGCCATCCATATTTTTGCCACTGTTCGCTGCGGTTTCTACCTCTTTATAGAGGTATTGTAGTTGGCCGCCAAACATCTTAGTTTTGTCCAAAGGCTTCCCTTTGATCGGCTCTGGGGCCAGAAAGAGCGTATACTCCTTCCCATCATTGTCTGTGACCTTCTTTGAGCGGGCCACCTCTTTGCCGGCGTCTGTGCAAACCGACTTAAAGACATTCTCATATCTCCGGTAGGACAAGTAATTACCTGCCGCTGTTAACAGTGCAATGCCTTTGTCCATAGTTTTTGCCAAAGATGAGAACTTATTCTCTCTTTGCATTCGATTTGCCACCGGAGTGATGGCCGTTAACGTACCGAGCACCGCCTTATGCGCTATGTGTAACACACTCTCAAATTTCTTACGGTCTTCCGTCATGTTAACATCTCGATCCATCTCTTTAATGATGGAGTTGGGGACACCTTTAATGCCCGTCAATTCATCTCCTAACTTGGAGATGATTTCCGCCGGTTTGAAGGTACGGAAATGACCATTTATGGTCTCGCGCATAAGCGTGGTAGTTAGTAATGGAACTAACTACCACGCTCCTTCTTGGAGCGTGGTAGTTAGTCAACTAAAAGACTGTAAGATCACCAGAAGAAGTAACATGTTTCTTTTTCTTACTCCGTTTAGGAGGAGGAGGAGCCCTCGGCTCGATCGCCGAGTCTGTCTCTGAGAAGTCTTCCCAGTCCGACTCATCTTGGAACTCCGGCCTATGTCGTTTAAGAGACAGCGATGGTTTGAGAGACAGAATATGACTCTCCATAGCCGTCCACCGAGCCTCCCAGTCCGGAACTGTGGGGCCATCAGGCACTATCTCTTCCTCCGGCTCGGAAAGTATATGCGCCCCGGGCTGTGGTGAGGGCATTGCCGACAACACTGGCGAGGAGTCGTACTCCTCGTCCGATGCCCTGGGAGCACGTCCCTCGGCTGCTGCTGCCACGCGCTTACTCCGCTTCGTGGCCATCGGGATCTGGAACCAAACATGTTGGTCAGTCTCGGTATTTATAAACGTCACAATTTTGTTGTTTAAAACATAATTGGACATCTAGTGGTGTTAGAGAACGTGTTTAGACCGTTATAACACAGGCGTAATAAGCTAAATTTGTGCGTGGATTGTGGGTCAAGCCCAAATCTTACGCGGGGGTCGGGACCATGTATCGGCTCGCCCATCCCTGTTCCGCACACTTCTCCCCCCTGCGACTATCACGCCAGCAGGTTGGAGAAAATGCTACGAAACTCGGAGAAACGCCTGAAAATATTGTGGGGAGTCTATAAAAGAAACCCAGGAGCATCTCCAACATCACTCTCTATTAGTCCGAGAGAATTTCCACAGGAGATGAGGCAGAGCCCACATCTCTACCCATGTTCACACGGGTGTTGACAGAACCGCTAATCATCGGTTTCGTTCCTTCGAGAAGGAATCTAGAGCGTTCTATCCTTGGTTTTTTATAACCGACATAACTAGTCCAAAAAAGGACTAAAGAAAGTTCTGAACTTTCTATAACGATGCTATAATACATCATAATTAAGCTAACCACAGTTTTTATTATACTTACTGCGTATTTGCTTGTGTGTAGACTAAATTTGCGGGAGCAACCCAACGAAACGTAATTCCAATCATGAGTTGTTTATGCTAATTGCTGGACCCGGATGTGCTTCCTTCTCCCTAGCCTGAGGCTGTATACCGAGGCAAAATATATATATATATATGTATATATATATATATATATATATTATATCTACGTTCTCTGACTGTATTCGGACTCGTCCCATTTCAATATAGTGCTGCCATCTGGTGGAATCCATCTATACCATTCTGCGGTAAACCATATCAGTGGTGCTATCTAATGGCAGAGTTAACAACACTCATGGTTATGTGACTTAAAATGGATGCCTCTCTGGTTGAAGTCAAAGACCCTATAACACTAAGACGGCTCACTCCCTATCTCTCCCATGGTATGGTAATGTAAATTTTGCAGTGCCATCTTGTGGTGTGTTTGATCAGCCTGGCTGCTGGTTGGTGTTTGACATGTAAACACATAGGTCTACAAGGCGAGAGGGTGAGTTTAAAATCTAAAAAAGAGAGATTGCCTGTCATTTGGATTTGGCCAATGTTGCGCCTACTGCGTGGTCCCCACCTCCCTCTGCCTCATTCCCCCGCCCTTCCTTGCACTCTCCCCCTCCCTCTCCCCACCCTCCGCTCTCTCCAACCCTCCCTCCTCCCGGCTTCACATGCCTTCCCCCTCCCTTGCCCGCCCTCCCCTTCCCTCCCCCTCCGTTCCACCCTCCCCCGGCCTCACTGCCCTTCCCCTCCCCTTCCTCATCCCATTCCCACCCTTCCCTCTCCCTATCTCTCTCCGCATCCACCTTACCCAGCGCTCTCATTCTGACACCTCCCTCCATCCCTCTTCCTCTCCGCCTCCCCCACCTCTTCCTCCCCCACACTCCCTGTCCCTCTGCCCCTCCCTCACCTCACTCGGTGCTCTCACACCACACCTCACGACCCCCTGATATAAGCAGGGGGGGGGGGGGAGGGAGGTCCCCACTGGTTGCGTGTTGCTACCCTAAAGAACGCCCACCACCACACATCCCTACACCCCCACCACATCCCTAAACCCCCACCACACACCTACAAAGCGAAAGCAGCGTTTCTTCTGACACTCCAATGCAATCAAATTGATCAAACCCACCACCTGGTGCACTGGCTGTTCTCTTGATTAGACAGTACAGGCTGAGTGAGCCTTCTTAGTGTTATAGGGTCTTTGTTGAAGTGACCAAATGACCAAAATTGGTTTTAAAAAACCTTCAAAATTAATATGAAATATGTACAGTAATCACACAAAAGAACATGCTATTAACAACCCATACATGCCGAAGCATCAGTGTAGTATGATGATGCGCGTTGGCAGTGCTGATCGACAGAGGAGTTGTGATCAGAACAACCCTAAAACCCCTTCGGTATTATATATAGATAGTCGGTCAAGAACCATTGTAGGTTTGATCGAGGGTGTATATCCCTGTTCATAGTATGGTACTGTCAGGGGCGTAGCTAGACCTTTAACGATGTGTGCTCCTAATTTTGGCAGGGGGTTTAGGGGGCCGCTTACGGCGAATATGAAATCATATCTAAGTAATCCCCCCCCCCTCTCTCTCTCTCTCTCTTTATTATTTTTTTTTGACAAAACGATGTGGACGTTTTGGCGTAGGCTCATACGCCTAGCTACGCCCCTGACTGTAATAAAACCTATACTAATATCAATAAATACAACCATATGATGTAGTTTGTTGGTTTTGCTTTGTTTCTTGCCCTATAGAATACATACATTGTATTGTGTAGGCCCTATGCTTCATTGATTTAATCAATATGTATTTTTGCTTTCCATTTTATAATTCGTTATCTATCCGATGTTATAGACAGACAAGCATATTATAATATAATATGATGGCACCAGGGAGCATAGCTAGTATAATGGCTAAGATGGCGTCATGACAATTAGTGAATTACTGGGGGTGGGGTCCGACCATTTTATTTTTAATTAAGCAATAACGTTAAAGTTCATAGCACATGAACATAATGAAAGCTTGTTTTATTTAACGACACCTCTAGAGAACATTGATTTTTATCAGTGGCTATTGGACGTCAAACATATTGTCATTCTGACATCAATCAAGAGGATGGACCTATTAGCCGCTCTTAATTAATAGAAATGGAGACAGTTCTTCAGATGTGGTAGAGTGTAGCAACTCTCACTGGCTCCAAGTTATATGTAATGCTTGACCAGTATGCATCCAGTCGGGACTTGAAACAGTTCACCGACTCTGCTGCTACGACACTCTCCGGCAAGTCATTCCACAGGTCAACCACCCTTTATATGCACTTTCCCACAGACAGGACAGCAAATACCACAGCCTTTGGTGAACGAGTTGTGGACCAGGGAAAATAGCCCAAACTTCAAATGGGTCCACTGAGCAGGATCGATCTGATGACCCACACCTTTACAAGTGGACACTAGCGCCTGAGCTCCCATGTACATAATGATGACGACCGCCAAAAATCCCCCAAGATACAAATACTACTACTACGGGTAGTCTAAGTGCTAGTACTACTATTACTAACCTCAAACACTTCCAAGAACAGAGCCCTGCCGTTCTGGTTACGCTGATTTTAACACCAGGTGGTGCATTACATGTTCCAGTAGTTTCCAGCCTTCCCATTGGTGCTGATCTGTAAAGTGCCTGTCACACCTTACCGGATTGAGTACCGGACACAACCGGACAAAGAATTTTCTAGTCTGGTGGTGTTCGGTATCAAAATGTACCAAAATGTTGCGCTATCGGGTCAAAAGCCACCGGACGAAACGAACGCTAAACGGACAAGGAACGTACATTAACGAATAGCCACCGGACGACAACCGAATGTCAAACGGATGAACCGAACATCAACCGGCCACGTACCGGACTGTTCACGGACGTGCCGAAAACATATATATAAAAAAACGACGGACCGAATTCCCGCAACACCGTCAATGGACTATTCAGGAAGCAAATCGGAGACATGACGGATGGGTACCAGACATGACCGGACTAAACAGACTTAAACCAGACAGCAACCATACACGTCAGTCCGGCGTTGTCCGGTACAAGTTTTGTGCATGTTCAAAACTTGCCACAGTACAAGCCGGACACCACCGGACAGAGAACAGAAACGTTGGATGCCTACCGTATATAAACTGGACATTGATGTATTTCACCGGACAGTGTCTGTTTTCTATCCGGTACCCCAATCCGGTAAGGTGTGACTGAGCCTTAACCTATAAATAGTCCTGGTACATCCAAAACTCCATTCTGACCCAGTTCAGGGTTTATAAAGGTCACGGTTACTACTCCTAGCCAATTAAGTGACTAAGCTGGGATAGAGTGGAGAGAAGGGAGAGTAAAGCTGAGGTATTTTCAATTTTCTTTAGAGTAGTTCAAACAAGAAATATAGTGGTTTTAATGTAAAATATGTTAGGACAATTACATTGCATAATTCAATCAAAGACACATGTAGGAAAACGTTTTTTGTTTTTTTTTAATGTAAAAAAGGCTTTGGACTATATGGGGTTTGAACCCACAACACCAAACAACTTCAGATTACAAGTTCAACACCTTAACCACTAGGCCTACCCTACAGAGGCCACATATAGTTGGCTGTCTCAGTTCTGGCTATTTGTATATACGACGTCATATATACAAGATGTATATACCTAGTATGTATTGTGTATATATACTAGACTTATAACGGCTGCCAGCTACAGTCCCAGCCTCGGCCCCCCCCCCCCTCTCCACCCTGCCCTCAGCAGTGACCCACTTCTGATGATGTCGATCCACTACTCTCCCCAAACATATTTGGCTCTATAAACATCAAAAAAACTAAACAAGGTTGTGCTTGGAGAGCATTTGTTAGAGTATGGTTCCTGTCTCAGCAGCCTATACCTGTTCCCTTTATTTGATGCTTTCCCCAAATTGTGTGGCTTGATTCTCAGAACTGGTTAAATCAATCCAAATATGCATATACCTTAATTTAGCAGTGACCTGGATAAAATATTTAATTTGATGCAGTTAGGGTAGTAGGCCCTACTAGTAGTTGAATGTATCTTTTTATCTAAGCGCATAGTAGCAGTTGAGGCAGACTGCATGAGTAATTTTAATAACCTTAGCATTAGCCTAGGACTAATCAAGTGCTTTTTAGTCATATAGCAGTTGGATAAATATCCACTTCCATATAATATCATGCTACTAAAGTACGGAGTGAATCCGTTATCTATACTATCACCGGGCCGGTGTCGCAGTTTCAGCACCCGGTCAGTTTCAACGGCCCGTATAGACTCAAACTCAAGGCATTGTCAATGGTCGTGAGCAATCTTCATACAGAAAATACAGCAAAAGTGAAATATCTCTAAAACTACACCACCTATTAACAAATCGCTTGGTACACATATATCAATTCAATTCAATTCAATTCTTTATTTCAGACTCAGGATTATGGTAGTTACATAATTTGGTCCATAGTAGGTAGGTATAAAAATTAATGTGAATAGGATATAAGTAATAGTATGAATACTACCATACTAACCAATATCAAAAATGTTGGTCTACATACAGTAGTTTGTACCAATGCCTCCATATGGCAGACGTAAATCTGAGATCACTCTCTTCTATTTTTACAAGTCCCTGTATTATAACATTTTCTGACTTGTCAAGTCTAGTAATAAATTTGAATATTAGATTCCTGATAACAGCCTGGAAGGCTGGCACATCAATATTGGCAAACAGCTGACTAGCACTGTGATACCTAGGTAGCCGGAGTAATAACCTCATAATGTCATTATATGCTACATTCAGTTTTCTAATGCTATACATTCTATAGTTCCACCAAATCTGGGCAGTATACAAGGGAGTACAGAAAGTTCTAAATAAATTTACCTTCACATCAGCTGTACACATATGAAATTTCCTGATGAGCATATTTCCCTGAGCATATAACTTGCGACACTGTCTATTAATATCCCTGTCATCTCTAAAGTCATCAGTCATAAAGTGTCCTAAGTACTTGACTTCAGTAGAGATTGACAGGGGAGCACCAGTTAACATAAAATCAGGAAACACAGTATCCTTGTCATATTTTGATCGAATGATCATAACCATACTTTTAATAGCATTGTATTTGATATCAGCTTCTATGCCATATTCAGAGCATATATTAAGTAGCATTTGCAGTCCACTACTATATGGTGAGAATATTACCAAATCATCGGCATACATGAGATGATTTAGAAGTAATAATCCATTAATACATCCAGTTTTACACTGATTTAACCTTTTCGACAGGTCATCCATATAAATATTAAATAAATAGGGGGACAATATCCCTCCCTGACGTACACCATTACTGACTTGGAAGGGTTCTGACATGGCATCACCCCACCTGACTACCATTGATTGGTGCGAATACCAAAATATTAATATCCTGATGAGATAGCCTGGAGTACCACGCTGCACTAGTTTTTCAAACAGTTTTGCATGATTCACTCTATCAAATGCCTTAGAGGCATCAAGAAAACACAAAAACATAGTAGAATTTAAACTATGATACTTCTGTATAATCTCCTTAAGAGCATAAATGCACATATCTGTCCCATGCTTCCGCTTGAAGCCATATTGATTATCATTTGTTTTTAAATACAACTCCAGTCTATCTAGCAGTACATTTTCAAATATTTTTGACAAAATACTAGCAACATCTTTACCAAAAAGACTGTATTAAATTTATAAGGTTAGGGTTCTTGATTTGTATTAATTTTGAATAAAACTAAGGTTTTGCACTGCGCGTACTGTCAAACTCAAGGCATTGTCAATGGTCGCTAGCCATCTTCATACAGAAAATACAGGAAAAGTGATATATCTCTAAAAGCACACCACCTAGAAACAAATCGCTTTGTACACTTGTAGAAAACATCTTTACCAAAAACATTATATTAAATTTATAAGGTTAGTGACGATGATGTTAGATTTTGACACATGCGCATGAAACTGACCGGGCGCTGAAACTGCGACACCGGTGATGCGGTTTGCCAGGGACACCTCCATTCAAATGCATTGTCAACGGCCGTTAGCAAATCTTCATACAGAAAAAGCCAAATATCTCTCAAATTAGACCACCTAGAAACAAATCGCTTGGTACACATATAAAAAACATGTTTACCAAAAAGACTATATTAAATTGATACGGTTGGGGTTCTGGATTTCTATTAGTTTTGAATAAAACAAACGTTTTGCACTGTGAGTACCGTCAAACTCAAGGCATTGTCAATGGTCGTGAGCAATGTTCATACAGAAAATACAGAAAAAGTGAAATATCTCTAAAACCACACCACCTAGAAACAAATCGTTTGGTACACATATAGAAAACATCTTTACCAAAAACATTATATTAAATTTATAAGGTTAGTGTCGATGCTGTTCGATTTTGACGCATGCGCAGAAGCGATGTGTCCCTGGCACACTGGCATGCCTCGGAAACTGCAACACCGGTGTCGTATTTTCAGCGCCCGGTCATTGTCAGCGGCCTGTCGTGGCTTCTGCGCATGCACGGATTTTCGGAGGCCGTGCAAAAATGTCATCATCAACTGAATCCATCTCTAGAGGTGGTCGTGGGTGACGGCCAAACATCAGAAAGAATGGTGTGAACTAAAAATACAAGGATAGAAATCATTTACTACCGTATGGCCATATTATAGTTTTAAGTATGTTTGGTGGAAACAGTTTGATGGCTGGAAAGTAAACAGAATAATAATATACTGTGTTCAATGGTTAAGAATGAATATATTGTGGTATCGTAACCATAAACTAAGATAGGATTAAATTACCTTGGTGGTCTTCTGTGGCTGTGTCCGGATTGAGTAGGCCACTTCCTCCAGATGCATGTCCCAGTCAGTCTGGTTTTCATTCATCAGTTTGCTTAGTCGCGTCTTCAGCGTCTGGTTTGTCCGTTCGTCCAATCCATTCGTCTGAGGGTGGTAGGCGCTTGTTACTGATCTAGTGATGTTGAATTTCCGGCACACTTCATTGTTTATCTAAAATTACATAAAAAAAACTGAATTTTTGTAAACATAGCATAGTATATCAATTTTGATGTAACACTACTTCAACTCTGCCACTCTTGTGTTAGACTATCACAACAGTATCCCAGAATGTGTTGCTCTTAACTGCCATGTTGCATACTCTGGATGTCTTTAGGTGTGTGAGCCTACATATATACATACCATTGCTGGCTGGCAAGCAGGGATACATCTATTATTCAAATAAGCGCCAAGCATTATTAGAATAGGGCGAGGATGTTGCTAGGATGTAAAACAACAAACAGCATACTGGAAATGATGTGTGCCTAGTATTACTTAAGCATTGGTGGCTGGTAAGCAGGCATATAATAATATCGACAAATTGTCTGATCGCACCTAACACCAAGAATCAACGGTCAACACAACCAAAAACCAGACATCGAAACAACGAACCAACAAAACAACGAACCATCAACCAAGTCAGGCACTATATTAGAATAGATATATATCTGCAGTTATTATCTTAGGCTACCTCTGCTACAAATTCACGGCCCTGATCGGAAAGGAGTCTCTTTGGAGCTCCCCATCTGAAAAATACAAATTCTACTTTGTTAAAAAAAAGTGCCACAACATTCCAACATGTAAAGTCAACGGCAGGAATCTGTGGTTGTGTAGGCAGGCTATAGGAAAGCAAAGAGAAAGGAAAAGTATAAAGTGTGACTGAAATGAAACGCGTGGAAAATGTCTGCTTTGTCGGTGGACAAAAGATTATTCCAAATTGACTGCACTGTGATATAAAGTAATGAAGTTGCCCTGTACTAAAAACATACCTGCATATGAATGTCTTGATCCCACAAGCTACACCCTCGGCTGCCTTGGACTTGAGGGGAAAGAAGTCCACAAACTTGGTGTAATAGTCTGTGAAGGTCAACACATATTTATGCCCGTCATCAGTCGTAGGCAATGGTCCTGCAAATACAGTTAAAACAGCCAGTTTTAACAATTAGTCCCAACAGGCTGCCAACATTGCCTCAGCCATTTCACAAATCCCAGTACCTAACATTAATATAACAAATGTGAGATACCAAAATCTAGCAACTAGATTGAAATTATTAGTATGAGATGTATTGTATTAATATGCGATTGGCCAAATTAACAAAGCCATAGAACATGTGCAGATACTTGGAAACCAATACTAAGGACATAATCAAGTTTCATATATCACAGAGATTGAATTTCTTTCTTTCGGGAAGAAAACCAAAAAAATAACTGTTTCCTTTTGAATGTTCCCTCAATTCTATCACATGCATCTCCACATGTTACATCTCAAAAAGAGACTCAAGCTGGGTAGCTGATATTAGTCACGCATCATGACAAATTTGTACTTACCTATCAAATCGATCCCAACTAGCTCTAAAGGCTCCGCTACTTTGATGGGCTGCAATTCAGGGGCCTGGGTTTTCAGGTTCTCATGTCGCTGGCATCTGTTACATGACTTTATGTAGCTGGCAACATCTTCTGTTACGCCAGGCCATCGGTAGTGGGCCGATATCTTGGCCAAGGTATTGTTCATGCCACTATGCCCGCCCAGTGAACTGGAGTGGTACAGAGCAAGTATATCTTGGACCTCGGCCAAAGATGTTACAACCTTCTGCTTCAGTTTCTTCTTTTCTCCTACGAAGTAGAGTTCTTTTTCTGTTAAAAATAATATAAGTATATTGTCAAGCAATAGGTGATTTTATTTATACTAAGATTTAAGACTTACATATTCTAGTTATTATATGATTTACGGACTTGCAGGGACCATAGAGAAATTTGTTGGGATTAACCGATCATTGGTTTAACCCTTTCAGACTCGCATTTTCTGGATCGAAATAATGTGTAGGTGATGTAGTTATTTCAGGGATATTCACAAACAGGCTAATGCAAGGTACTATGGAAAACGAGTATAAAATATGAAAATTTAAAATCGGTATGAATACAAATATTATTATCTACGACCATATATGTGCACTAGCGACAATAAGAAAAACATCAGAAAAAAATCAGTTTCCACTAGGAGTACACTAAAAGTCATTCACTGAATGGTAAAATGTTATAAGCTTTTACCCAACTACCTAAGTGTAGAATATAATACATTACATTTACACCAGTATTGCAGAAATGATTCTTTTGGGAATATAATGTTGTCTAATGTTATCACAATTATGTCATATATGTACATGTATGGAGGGGAGAAGATTCCCGTGACACACGGGGGGAAATAAAGCACTCTCTACTCAACACACAACGTGTACGGACGTCCATTGATGTTCAGGTTTGTCTCGCCGTCAGGGATGATCTTGTGTCCGGAGTATGTGATGAGTCGACATTTACGCGCCGTTAGCATCGCTTCTTTTAGTTGGTCGAATATTTTCCTGGGGATCAGGTTGGCTTGCGAGCCTGTATCCAACTTGAATCGGATGACTCGATCCTCCACGCGGAGGTCTTTGTGCCATGTCTCCTCTTGATCGTCGTGATCATTGCCCATGGACCCGACGAACAGGTCCGCGTCCAGCTGATCCACTAGGGCAATGGCTGCTCCCCGTTGTTCCCTGTCTGGTTGTCTGTCCTGATGATCCCACGTAACTCCATGGACTGGCGTTGGCTTGCTTCGGCACACACTCGCAAAGTGTCCTAATTTACGACATGAGTTGCATGTTTTCCCGCGTGCTGCACATACTCCTCTGCGGTGCTCGAACCCGCAGTTGCCGCACATGTTGCGGGCTGTGTTGTTGTTGTCGTACCTGCCACGCTGATTCCAAGATGGCACTCCTGGTTTGGTGGGCGGTCGCGACCCGGCACCGGCATCCCTGGCTGCAATGGCGTCCACTTCTTGGGATAGCTCGTTTTGTTTCTCCTCCAAATGCCTGGCTTTGAACTCACTTAGTTGACATATCTCCAGGCCCTTTTGCAGTGTTAGGTCAGCCGTTTGGAGTAGTTTGTCCCGTAGTTCCATGTTGCGGACGCCTGCTACTATCCTGTCGCGTAGCAGGATCTCTTCCATCTCCCCATATTGACAGTCTGTCACCCGGTCACGGAGGGTGGTGATGTAAGTGGCCGTATCCTCCGTGGTCTGGTTGTGTGTGTTGAACCGATATCTCGTGATAATTATGTTGGCTCTGCCTGTGCAGTATTCACGAAATGCATTTAACAATGGCTCCATCTTGTCCTCCTCGCTGTGTGTGAATTGGAAAGTAGCGTGCACTTTCTGAGCTTCCTGCCCAGCCACGTGCAGGAATATGCAGCATTGTACGTCCTCCGGTTTGGTCTTGACTCCCGCTGCCGTGGCATAAATTTTGTAGGCCCGGTACCATATTTTCCAATTACTGGCTGCATTTTTGTCGAGAATTAGTGGGCCTGGTGGTCTGAGGCCAGTCAGAGATGTTGTGGTACTTGAGTCAACCATTTTACATCTGACACCATGTAAGAGTGATACAAGATGGACGTCCGTACACGTTGTGTGTTGAGTAGAGAGTGCTTTATTTCCCCCCGTGTGTCATGGGAATCTTCTCCCCTCCATACATGTACATATATGACAAACGGGGAGCAGCCATTGCCCTAGTGGATCAGCTGTGTTTTGTTTGTTTGTGTTTTGTTTGTTGTTTGTGTCATCAACAAATATCTTTCACTAACAGTTATTTTAGTGAGTTCAGACATTTCACTGAGAGTTCTTTCACTGATAGTTATTTCCTCTCCATAACACAATTCAGTGCCTCTGCTTCCTAGCTGGAGCTGCTCCAGCTTTGACCAGATCGTCGCACCCAAAATCTAGCAGGCTGAGGCATT
>JASIRB010001749.1:16320-49440 GCA_030323885.1 Branchipolynoe longqiensis | reverse complement strand
TGTATATATATCACGGAAATACGCACATCACAGAAATAGGCACATATAAATATGTACTTTATAAGCAATTATATGAGTATAATTATCCGGAAACCGATTATCTATGAACTCAGTTCATATCAACCTGACTCTGCACCAACTAAATGACACTCCTCCAATCATCGACTGGTCAGGCCTTCTGCATCGCCTGGTTGCGCCACCTGCCCTTTTCCTCCTCACCTGGCTCTGCCTCATGTCTGTACTACTCACTCCAAAATTATATATACTTTATATATATAATAGATTATAGAGCACTTATATCTATTCATTTCACACGAGATGGCCGAATGAGTTGAGCTCCGGTCTCCCATTTTAGTAGGTCGTGGGATTCGAACTTGTGGGTTCGATCCCTGGTAGAGTTAAACCAATGCCATAATAATGTATGCTTGTTGCTACCTGGACTGTCAGGTTACTATTACTAGGATAGGGCAAGGAGTAGTGGAATGAGGAAGAGCAATTGCCCGCGATTGAGATTCACCCTGCTTAATCAAGTAATAGATAGATACTGGGTTGTTTGTAACCTTACGATGGTTACCGGTTGCAGAACTGCAACATTATAGAGAGGCTCCGATAAATCGGCCCAATCTTTGGTTGAAGAATAACCTTCTGGTGGGATGGTTGCAGAAGCTGGGGAATGTCTTTACAACGATTAAATGATGAGTCGTTGGGGTGGTCCAGAATCGCCGGTCCGGCATAGCAAATCAACTTATGTACCCCTCTCAATATATATATATATATATGTGTAGGCCTATTTGTGTGGAGTGGTACATATATACACACAGGTTAAAGCTAGGCTCCGTATCAATCTCTGGACCAATATTGAGTTGAAATGTCATTACATATATATTTATGGTCTCTGACTATATTCAGAGACCAGGTATATGTCTACCATCTCTGCTATATTCCTGACTCATGCACAATCCCATTTCAATATAGTGCTGCTATCTGGTAGAAACCATCTGTACCAGTGCAGTAAACCATATCGGTGACACTATGTAATGGCAGAGTTAATAACGCTTGCAGTTACGTGACTCAATATGGAAGCCACTCTACCAGAAGTGACCAAACTTAGTCAAAAACCATCAAAATTGATATGAAATGTGTATGGTAGACAAATAAAAAACATACTATTATAAAAGTATTAACAACCCATACATGGCAAAGCATCAGTGGAGTTTGATGATGTGCATTGGCAGCGCCAATTAACAGAGGAGTAGTGATCAGAACGACGTTAAAACTTAACCACTGTTTGGTATTATATATATATGTGTGTGAATGTATGCAAAGAGTAGGCCTATATATGGATAAATACGAGGAGTAGACTCAGATTGTAGGTGATATCTTTTGTTTGTTTGTCTGCAACCAAGCTTTTGAAATTTAATCCTTGAAATTTCGTCCAGTGCGAACATTAAGCATCGAGGCTGAACAATGGAGCCATGCAACCTACTGCACAAGTGTCCTATTGTTCTCCTCACAGAATCCTCTATGTGCGCTGAATTTGTGGAATTACTTACATAGCTATGTATATATATATAGATATATATATATATATATATATATATACACACACAAAGTGAGTGAGCCAGACGGGATACCCGAATGAGTTAGAGCGTGCGTCTCCCGTGTTGTAGACCATGGGATCGTGGGTTCCAACCCTGGTTGAGTCAAACCAATGACTTAAAAATTGATACTTGTCATTTCCTAGCCAGGTGCTCGGCATTATTAGGATAGGGCAAGGACTGGTTGGCTCAGTGTCAGGATAATGTGGCTGAGTGGGATATCAGGTCATAGTGCTGGCAGCATGATCTCTCAGTGGGGCAGGATTACAAAGTCGCCATGAGTACGCACTGTCACAAGTCGGTACCCGTCCTGATATGACCTTAGATGTTGCTATGATGTAAAATAACAATAAACAAACAAACACATTAAGTGAGGAGAGTGGCCGCTGAGGCGTGGGCGAGCAGGTGGCATCACTTGTGGAGGTCATGAGGTACCAATAGCTGACCTAATGAGTAGGTGACCAGCCGATGATGTAGTGTCTGAGTAGTAGATGGATCTTCCGGCTAGTTATACTCATATAATGGCTTATACAGCATATATATGTTCCACTCAGAACCAGGATGCCATTCGGCGCCTATAAGGATAAGCACCAAAGAATACATTGTATATGATTGATTACTGCAAACATCATCAACAACTTGGGGACAATATTTCCCCAAGATTACACCCCCCACCACACCATAACTTGCCTGGTCTGGGCAGTACTGTTCTGTTTTGAGTTTGAGCTAAGCCAATTACTACAATACGTAGGAATTAATTTAATGGCTACAGTATACATAAGAATTGCAGTTTATAAAAATGCAGCTACAGTATATCCTGAAAAAAGGTTTTTGTTTGTTGTTGTTGTATGTCCTAGCAACATTTAATGTCATATCAGGACGGGTACCGACTTGTGACAGTGCGCACTCATGGCGACTTTATAGTGCTGCCCCACTGGAAGACCAGGCCACCAGCACCATGACCTGATATCCCACTCAGTCACCCTGACACTGAGCCAACCAGTCCTTGCCCTACCCTAATAATGCCGCACGCCAGGCTAGGAAGCAACAAGTATCAATTTGTAAGTCATTGGTTTGACTCGACCAGGGTTCGAACCGACGACCCCACGATCTACCAACACGGGAGACGGACGCTCTAACTCAACTGAAAAAAAGGAGAAAACAGATTCCAAAGGAATGGATCTATGTGGTGCCTCAATGGGCCCAGTAAGTGGCTAACCTGTGTATAACTTGCAGCGTCATCAAAGGCCGGTTGCTCTCATACCATGTCTATGTGGTGTGGGAGGTTAAAAATCCCTTGGGTCGGTAAAAGTGTAGGCTCGGGCTTTCTATTGACCAGCAGTGGAATGAGGAAGACCAGTCGTCTATAGCCATGTTCACACGGGCAAAATGTGAAGCGACCTAGACAAGGCAAACTAAAGGAGTCGAATTAGCGCCCGTTCACACGGGCAGACTTATCCCCATCACAGGAATCGATTCACGTATACTACCACGCTTAGGTGGTTTACATTATCCGCATCACGTGAGTCGAATCAGCCCTAATCCGCCTCAGACGTCCGTTCACATGGGAAATGTGCGTCGAACTAGGCAAGTCGCTTTCTACGAATCGATTTACATTCCCCGTGTGAACAGGGCTTTAGACTGAAATTTCCCCTGCTTAAACAACTAATAGACCAACAAAAAAACAAACAAAAAAGCCACAATATAAGTGGCTATGCGATTGATCATTTGATAATAATAATGGACCAAGGAACTCGGAATCATCATCATCATCATCATCATCATTAATTCCTTAACTGTGGGGGTGCCTGGGGCACCACAGATGACTTTGTGACTTCCTCCATTTTTCTTTGTTCGCCACTGCCCTCAGGGAGATTCAAAACTCCTGGCCTGTCCATTCCCTGATGTATTCCCACCGCCTCCATTGTCTGCCTTGTCTTCTCCCCCCCCCCCCCCCCCCCCCCCCCCCCCCCCCCCCTTTCACTGTGCCTTTCAAGATGGTTTTGGCCAGACCTGATGAATAGAAAATATGATCACATGACTGCAGTTTGCGTCTCTTTAAAACGGCATAGTCCGATGACAACATCAAATTTTCAAAACCAAAATAATTATCTAATTTGGATTCTACATTATATACCTTCGATACTGGTGCAATTATTAAACATTTGTTGCCACACAGATGGGAATAGAGAGGCAAGTGAATAAAACCTGTTACTGCAGGGGGCTATGGTGTCAAAGTTTTGGCGAGCTTGCCAAAATTAATTTAGCATGGTTGCGCTTCAAATATCTCAAAAGTTACCCATTTAAAATAAAAGTTACTTCAAGCTAAAGTAAGGTATATTATAATGATCAACCTAATGTATTTATCTCAGTAAATCTAAAAAAAAAAAAAACCATCAGATTATGCAACTTTAACATCTTCAGGATATTGTTGTGTGACCCAGTTGCTGACGTCAGAAAATTGTTTAGTATAGTCGCGAGATTTACGTCCTAGCAACGTTTAAGGCCATATCAGGATAGGAACCCACTTTTTCACTCAAAAGTCTGTTGTTTGTTGGAGACTTTACATTCTAGAAACATCTAAGATCATTTACGGACCGGTACTGCCTTCTGATAGGGGCACACTCATGGAGACTTTGCAACATGCATAGTGCTGCCCGACTGGGAAACCAGCGCCATGACCTGATATCCGACTCAGTCAGATTATCCTGATATTGAGCAAACCAGACCTTGCCCTATCCTAGAAAATCCGACCGCATTACATGTACAGTAAAACATCTCTAAATCGATTGGGACCGACTTTAAGTGGTCCATTTAGGGAGGTGGTCGGTTTAGGGAGTTAGAATATGGTTACAATGGTATTTTGGGGACCCACATAGAGCGATCGATATAGGGGAGTGGTCGATCTGTGGAGGTGGTCGGTTAGAGGTTTTACTGTATATGTTTACATATTTTCATATTGCATGCTTCATGGATATGCATAGTTGAATATATATACATATATATATACATGTATATATATATATATATATATATATATATATATATATACTGTGTATGCAGGTATTGCAGGTATAGCAATACCTCAGGGAGTTTGACGCCCCTGCCTTGCAGAGTTGTAAACCACTGCCTTGTGGTACAGGTTCTTGACAGAACCGAAGGCTAAGGGAGCAAACCCTAAACAGAAAACCATGTCACTGTGGCAGCATTAAGGGCGGTTGATGTATGGAACTCCCAACATCTCCCGACCAGCCACTGCAGGGACAAATAGTTTTGCGCCTGTCTTGACATGTTCTTGCCGGTGTGAAACCTCTATTTGCTCCCCGAGAGAGTGCCGCTGGTAACTTGCAAAAGCCAGCAGCACTTCAACACTTTTGCAGGCAGCTTTCATGAAATGTACAACCGCACAAAACACCATTGAGAGCGGCAGTCAAGTAATGAAAGCAGTCTTTGTCGCATAGCGACCGACAGCATGATGATGATGATGATGATGACTAACACACCCATAGGTGGTTAGTGATGGAAGATAGCTCTCTGGCACCACCAATAAACCCCGACAGTTGAGCTAGTGACATCTATCGGCAGAATTTAGAACCATGCTGGTCGGGTCGTTTTTCTAACTGTCTATGGTTTCACATGCTATATCTCCATACAAAATGCTTGGAAAAATAATAAAATGCTTGAGTATATTCAGATATTCATATCGCAACAGGCATCAGGCTCATAGTCTTATCCTTGTAATATACATATACAAAAAAGAAAACTATATTGTATTTTTTTCTTCTGAGTTTCACCGCCGCTCTCTTCACATGTATTAAACCGCGCCAGTTAAAGCTGCATAGTCCAATGAAATATCAAATTTTCAAAACCAAACCAATTGTCTACATTTGATTTTTCATATCTAACTTAGATACTGATGCACTTATCAAGCATTTGTTTCTGCGTAGAAGGCAATCTGAGACAATTTAAAGCTGCATAGTCTGATGAAAACATCAAATTTTCAAAACCAAAACAATTATCTAATTATTCTACATATCTTACTTATTAAACTTATCTGCACTTATTAAACATTTGTCACCACACAGAAGAGAATGCCGAGGCAATTGAATGGAATCTGTTATTGTAGTAGCCTATGGGGTAAGTTTGTTTGTTTGTTGTTTTACATCCTAGCAACATCTAAGGTCATATCAGGCAGCCTATCGGGTAAGAGTTTTGGCATGCTTGCCAAAATTAATTTTGCATGGTTCCACTACAAATATCTCAAAAGTTAGCCACTTAAAATAAAAGTTACATTATAATGATCAATCTAATGTATTTATCTCAGAAAATGTCAGAAACTCAAAGCCATCGGACTATGCAACTTTAACAGAACCTGTTACTGCAGAAGTCTATGGTGCCAGAGTGTTGGCAAGCTTGCCAAAACTAATTTTCCATGTTTTTTTTAAATTTTTTTTTTATTGAGGCTGTATTTATACTGTCCATAGCATATAAGCCTGGGTATTCAGGCTTGTTTTCAATGCTGGCCAGCTGTAGTGTTGGTGTTGTCTTATCACACAGTAGCTGCTGATAAGGTATTTGATTGCCTGTATTTCAGTAGCAGATAGATAGTTGGTTGGTCTGGTTAGTACTATAGTAGTCTATGTTAATTTTTTTGGATTTTCTTGGCATATATGTGCTTTATTTTTTCTACTCTTATTTCTAGACTAGCCTACTCCTATTTACATATCATAGGCTTGTACGCAGCTGTGAGGTGTGTTATCTGGGTGCTTTTGGTATGGTTACCTTCCATTGGGCGTCTCGCTGGTGGGCCGTGACATGTATCACCTGCCCCTTTGCGGTGCAGCTTAGTTGGGGGTTCCTAGCCTTATTTTGCACAGATATTTTTTGTATGTTTTTAGGTCGGGAATTTGTCGTTCCTTTACTGTTTGGGCATTCCACACCTTGGCAGCCATTTCTAGCGTGCTTCTCTCGTGAGCTTTTATTTGGCTTCTGGTCTGCTTTAGTAGTGGCGCATTATTTGCTCTAGTTGCCCTTTGTGGTTTTGTTAGGAGTTTATTGTCTTGACTATAGCTGTATGCTAATGTTTTCAGATGAATTATTCTCCTATTTTCTAGCAATTTTACTTTGGTTCTTTTGTGTATGTCATAGGTGGGGTGCAGCTTGTCTACTCTGAGGCAGATTTTCAGGGCTCTGTTCTGTAGTGTTTGCAGTTTTTTTAGAAGTTCTTTCTTTGCACCCATGTAGTTTACATCTCCATAGTCAAAATAGGGTAGCACCATGCCCTTGAAGATTTTTATTGACATTTCTTGTGTCATGTAGTCTCTTAGCTTTGCAAATAGCCACAGTTTGTGGTTTACCTTTTGGACAATTTTGTTTATACATAGGTTGTAGTTTAGTTGGCTGTCCAACTCAAGGCCTAGGTATTTGTAATGGTCTACATTTTCTAGTGTTTGGCTTCCTAGCTTACAGTGTAGTTTTCTTTCTGGCATTTGTTTATGCGAGAAGAGAACTGTTTTTGACTTGCTTGTGTTGATGGTTATTTTGTTGGACTCACACCACTCATCCAGTTTTAGTAGGAGCTTGTTTAGTTTAGTTATTACCTCCTCTTCTGTGGTGCCGTTTGCATATATGACTGTGTCATCTGCATATAGTTGGAGGCATTCGGTTTGTAACCATTTTTCAAGATCGTTTATGTAGATTATAAAGAGCAGTGGCCCTAGCACTGACCCTTGGGGTACACCACATGTGACAGGTTGGTTGTCTGATAGTGTATTGTTTATTTTTGTTCTCTGTTGCCTGTCTTTCAGGTAGCATTTTATCCAGTCCATAGTGTTGGATTTTATGCCCATGGATTCTAGTTTTTCCAATATTATGTTATGTTTGCACTCAAAATATCTCAAAAGTTTACCATTTAAAATAAAAGTAACTTTGAACTAATGTAAAGTAGATATATACCAGTGATTGATCTAATATATCTTTCTCAGAAATCTTTTAGAAATTCTAAACCATTGGACTATGCAACTTTAAGCTAATGACATCTATTGACAGAATCTGGAACCACATTAGTCGGGTAGTTTCCAGCTTAACTGGCAGGGTCTATTAGTTTGTTATACATGAAATACACAATGGAAGAATGTAGAGATAAGCATAAGTAGAACTGTACATTATTTATACTCGTGTAGTCATTTTTACATCATGGTTAGATAGTGGTGATTACTTAATGCTCTGTCAGTAGCAAAGGCCATAATCACAGCGAGAAGTGTTCACATCGTATTGTGTCATATTATTAACAGGCCATCGCTTTTACACAGAATGAAAAAGCACAGAACCAACTTTGTGTCAAGAGACACTTCTGAAGTGAAAAGCTTACAATCACTACAAATTGCGATCAGTTAAAATTCTAGATAAAAGTTATTGTTTTTCCTGAACTAGTGAAAATTGTTTTAATGAACCATATATCACAGTATAGGGTAGGGTGGTGGTAGTGTCAATGATCTGACAACGCCCTCACATAGACAGTCTCAGCTCAGTTTTGCTGGAAAGCTTAGGTGTGAGTGTGGAGGTGTGAGTGTGGAGATGTGTGTGTGTACGCGCGTAGGAGGCGGCAGAACACGTACAGATGTGATGAACCTCTGCCACCCAGCGAGAGGCGCTTGATAAAATCAAACTGCCTATGATCCTCCAACCGAATCCTCCCACGCCTGCCTTGCCAGCTCCCCAAACACGTCCCCCCCCCCTCACGTCCTCCCCTCCCCTCCCCCCCCCCCCCCCTCTCTCTCAATCTCTCTCTCCCAATCTCTCTCTCCCAATCTCTCTCCCAATCTCTCTCCCCATGTCTCTCTCCCAATCTCTCTGGCACTCTCTTTCTCTCTGGCTCTTTCACACACACACACACACACACACACTCATATATACATATACACACACACACACCGGTTCCCTCGCGCGAAACCGGAACATTTTCTTTTGCGTAAAACAGTTTTATTCATCAGAACATACATTTTTTTCACACGCCGAGGCACAGGTCTTCCGGCCCGTTTACATTACATTGTAAATAGATAGTTCAGTGGGTACTTAGGTAGGGCATCTAAGTAGATTATGAATATGAAGGAGGTTAGGGTGTTACTGTTCGTGGGTTAGCTATAATAAGTTCAGTATTATGGGCTAAGGTGGTGGGTCACTGCAAAAACCGTGCTGATATTATGAGCACGGTGTATGTGATGTCCGCAAGCGCACGCACTCACTCATTCATTCACTCGCTCACGCACTCTATCACACCGGAAGTTGCCCCAAGTCTCCCAGCATGCACCACACTCCCAAACACAATCTGCCAGCGCAACACAATGAACTGAACCTCCGAAAAATGGAAAGGTTCCAGGGGAATGTGTGTGTAGGTGTGGGTAGGTGTGGGGGTGGGGGGTAGGGGTGGGGGTAGGGGAGACATGTGGTGGTACGCCGCTGTTGTCTTGACAACGCTGGGCATCTGTTCGCGGTTCACCGAGTGGCCACGAGGTGGCGACAGCTACGGCTTTGAATTCAGTCGCCAAGTGAATGGTGCCGAAATCCGTCTGTACTTATTATCAACACACATATATACACACACATACACACACACACCACACACACCACACACACCACACACACCACACACACAAGTGAATGGTGCCGAAATCCGTCTGTACTTATTATCAACACACACATATATACACACACCACACATGCCACACACACCACACACACACAAGTGAATGGTGCCGAAATCCGTCTGTATTTATTATCAACACACATATATACACACATAACACACACCACACACACCACACACACTACACACACACACACATGCCACACACACAAGTGAATGGTGCCGAAATCCGTCTGTACTTATTATCAACACATACATATATATACACACACAACACGCACAACACACACCACACACACCACACACCACACACACGCCACACACACAAGTGAATGGTGCCGAAATCCGTCTGTACTTATTATCAACACACACATATACACACACACCACACACACCACACACTACACACACAACACACAACACACACAACACACAAGTGAATGGTGCCGAAATCCGTCTGTACTTATTATCAACACACACATATATACACACACCACCCACACCACCCACACCACACACCACACACACCACACACACAAGTGAATGGTGCCGAAATCCGTCTGTTCTTATTATCAACACACACATATACTCACCACATACCACACACACACCACCATACACCACACACACTACATTGCAGGCCACACCCAGTCACAATTCTCCCGTCCCTGGGAAGTGCATAGAATCGCCAACGGAGGTTCATTGTGAATTATATGTCCGTGTAATTGAAAGGTGAAACCACTTTCTTCCTTTCTTCCCCCCCCCCTTCCACCTCGCCCCCCCCCCCCATTTTAATAGTTAATGGCACAACGCGTTGAGGTCGCTGCAAAATTTCCACAAATATTTAATTCTTGAGGATTTGTTTTGGTTGATTCACTCTCTGCCAACATGTTATATGTGAGTAAGAATATTACTTAGTAATGTGGGAAACTTGTATTATGTGTGAAGACTGTTGGTGAATGAGAAATTCATTAAAGTTGCATAATTATTAATATTATGGGTTTGAGTGTCTGTCATTTAAAGAAAATGAGTTAATATGATTGGCTGATCCTAATAATTGACTCTATTTTACTTTGATATAACTTTGATTTACCCAGATTAACTTGGGAGGTTTTTTAAAGCGAAAACATGGAAAAGTAATTTTGGTGTGCACACCGAAATTGCTGGACACCATAGGTTTCACCAGTGGCAGGTTCTATTACATTGACTTATTATTCCTTCTAGAAGTTTTAGTGTACCGGTATGTAGGAGCAAATGTGGAATATGTTTGATATGTAGGTTCAAATCGAGGTCGGTGTTTATGGGTAGGACAATTTGAGACTTTCAATGGATTATGCGGCCTGTTCTTCAGTTTTGCTCTTCAACCCGTCAGGATGTCACAGCAATGGTCAATATATCCATTACTGTTTTCAGGGAGTTTTAGCATCGGTCAATATATCCATTAATGTTTTCGGAAAGTTTTAGCATCAGTCAATATATTCATTGCTGTTTTTAGGAAGTGTTAGCATTGGTCAATATATCCATTACTGTTTTCAGAAAGTTTTAGCATTGGTCAATATATCCATTACTGTTTTCAGGAAGTTTTAGCATCAGTCAATATATCCATTACTGTTTTCAGGAAGTATTAGCATCAGTCAATATATCCATTACTGTTTTGAGGATATTATAATATCGGTCAATATATCTATACTGTTTTCAGGATATTATAGCATCGGTCAATATATTCAATATTGTTTTCAGGATATTATAGCAATTAGTATCAGCCAGGAGTGGAACCTGTCGATCCTTCTCAGTGGACACATTTGCAGTTTGGGCTATTTTCCTTTCCAACCATTGGTCTACAACTGGTTCATCAACGGTTGTGGTATGTGCTGTCCTATCTGTGGGACCATGTATGTTTGACGTCCAATAGCCGAAGAAACAATACAAAAATCAATGTGTTCAAGAGGCGTCGCTAAATAAAAACAAGCTTTACTTTTATAGCATCGGTCATAACATCCATTGCTGCATTCATGGTTGGACAGGGTTTTATAGGATGGGGAGAAGAGCATATGGAATGGGCTGTCCTGGAGGTGAATGGTGGGATGATGTTTGTTTGTTGGAGTTTTGCATCCCTGGCAACATCTAAGGTCATATCAGGACTGTTACCGACTTGTGACAATGCGCACTCATGGCAACTTTATAGTGCTTCTCCACTGGCCGACCAGGCTGCTGGCACCATGACCTGATATCCCACTCACTCACATCATCCTGACCCTGAGCTAACCATTCCTTGCCCTGTCATATTAATGCCGAGTGTCAGGTTAGGAAGCGATAAGTATCAATTTTGTAACTGATTGGTTTGACTCGACCTGGAATTGAACTGCCCATCTTCCACACAGGAAGCCTGCGCTCGACCGATTTGTCTGACGTAAAGCCCAGTCCTGAACTAAAAACTGACAATATCAGAAGTTCCATCCACCCCCGCAGCCGGCCCATGGCGCCACCAGATGCACCACATTTCCAGCCACTGCGTAGTTAACTGGCGCATAAACTGCATCCGGTTCTAGTTCCCGGCAGCCATGTGTATTAAACATGAAAGACGCCTAATTAACCCAGTTGCCATGTGAACTGTCAATAATAAGTGTGGAAGTCTAGAGAACACTTGCATAGACGTCAAGTAAGCAGCCATAAACAACAACAAAAGTACCTCCATATCAAACGGTAAATAGCTGTATGTATTTCAAGGTAAATGTCGGAGGTGTGGTGTGTTTGTGTGTGCATTTATATATGTGATGTATAAGAATTATACAAATATAAATATGGAAGTTGTCTGTATCTCGATTACCATCCAATCTCGCTCAACATCACCTCGCCATGAGTGTGCGCTGCCACAAGTCAGTACCCGTCCTAACATGACCTTAGATGTTATCAGGACGTAAAACTCCAACAAGCAACCAATGAGTTATGTGCCGACTATGCATGCACGCATGCATACAAGCGCCCCCTTCAGATGTGGGCTAAGCAGGCCTGTAGTATTACCACTGCATGTACACACAACCACAACACCACACAACACAACTCCACACAAGCCGCTGAATCAGCCCCTCCCACACACACACACCCAAGCCGCCCACGCGCACATTACCCAGAGTTCCCGGTCTGTGCGCATGCCCTGTGAGTGCGCATGCCCCCACCTGGTGTGCATTCCAACTGCCTTATTACATCTTCCACCCCCACCAATGACACACAGCTGTCATCGTCCAATCTCCACCCTCTTTACCACCCACCCACACACTCCCACCCCCACCTACTCCCACCCACACACACACCTCAACACACCCACACCCACACACACACACGGCTCCGGCGCTGCATAATCCGATGAAATCATCACTTTTTCTAAACTAATGCCTAGTACACACCTACCGTATACGATTCGCGCACTAAAACCCGCGACTCGACCCGACCAGCTTAAAACTGAAAACGGGCCGATTCATTTTTCGAATCGCGAATCGCAATCGTACTCGGCCGCTTTTAGGCCTAAAACTGAGGTTTTATGCGCGAATCGCAATCGCTAGGTGTGCGCAGGGAGCACACACCTAGCGATTTTTGTGTGCGAAACGGGCAGTTTTAGATCGTATACGGTAGGTGGGTGCACACAAACGGTAGGTGTGTACCAGGCATAAAACATTCAGTGGCCGTCCAAAGTTGTCAACATGTTCAAGGTAGTACAGAGAGTACTAGATTTCCAGAACCCTCCCCACCTCCCCCCCCCCTCCCAAAGTAGTACACATCAACATTTTATTACAGATCCAGGTGGGGTGGCCAAATGAGTTGAATATCTGCTTCCCATTTTGTGATGTCATGGGGTTCAAACCCACATTTTTGAACAGCGGTTAAGTCAAACCAATAACTTAAGAATTAACCTAGCCTAGTGTACTATCATGGGGGGGGGGCGATGAAAATGGGAAATATTACACCTAGCGCAGGATTCGAACCCACATGTTTTGCTATTCCAGGGCTAACACTACCTAGGCACCCTGATGCAGTCACCCTATCCACATCCACCTCTCTATTTGGCTCCTTGCCAGAAGCCAGTGCAGTCTACTACGCCGAAAAATATCATCTTGTTAACCGTTAAAAGTTGTACTTTACTGACAACACCCCCCCCCCCCCCACCCCTCCCCATGTCGTACGCTTTGTACGACCATGAAAAGTTTGATAACGTTGGGCGGCCCCTTAGCTAGATTTGATCCTAAACCTCTAACTTACTTAGATAACCCCTCCCCTACTGACAACCCCTCTCCCTTGTCATACGCTTTGTACGACGTGAAAATGTTGATAACGTTGGACGGCCCCTTAGCTAGATTTGATCCTGAATCTCTAACTTACTTAGATAACCCCTCCCAGACTGACAACCCCTCCCCATGTCGCATGCTTTGTACGACCGTGAAAATGTTGATAACGTTGGACGGCCCCTTTGCTAGATTTGATCCTAAATCTCTAACGTAGATAAACCCTCCCCTATTGACAACCCGTCCCCCCTGTCATATGCTTTGTACGACCGTGAAAATGTTGATAACGTTGGACGGCCCCTTAGCTAGATTTGATCCTAAATCTCTAACGTAGATAACCCCTCCCCTACTAACAGCCCCTCCCCCCTGTCTTACGGCCCTGTCACACTACGACATTTCGCACGAACGCACGTCGACGCGTGCCGACGTGTTGCCTTTTTGGCCGAAACGTCAGGACCCATCGGGATGCGTTACTGGCGCATTACGAACGCGTTACCGGCGCGTCGCTACACGTCGGTACACATTGAGTGTGAGCAACGTTTGGACCGACACGTTGGTGCGCGTCAGGCCGCATCGAGGTTTTGTGCTTGCACAAAACTTTTGACGCGCGCCAACATGTTGGATCGCACGTTACCGGCGCGTTGGCAGGACGTGGACCCACGTTACCAGCGCGTTGCTGGCCTGCGCGAACCACGTTGAGCAACATCCATCAATGTCCGACAACGCACCGATAACACACTGATGGCACACTGGGAAACCGCTGGCGTTACGTTGACACTTTGTTCCGCCGCACGTCGAACCCCGCCGATACCCGTTGACGGCGCGTTAATAACACGCTATTATCACGGTACCAACACGCTGCGGCCCGTTTGGTAGATTTGATCCTAAATCTCTAACTTACTTAGGTAACCCCTCCCCTACTGACACCCCCCCCCCCCCCCCCCCCCACCCTGTCGTACGCTTTGTATGACCGTGAACATGTTGATAACGTTGGACGGCCCCTTTGCTAGATTTGATCCTAAATCTCTAACTTACTTAGATAACCCCTCCCCTACTGACAACCCCTCCCCATGTCGTACGATTTGTATGACCGTGAAAATGTTGATAACGTTGGACGGCCCCTTTGCTAGATTTGATGCTAAATCTCTAATGTAGATATCCCCTCCCCTACTGACAACCCCTCCCCCCTGTCATACGCTTTGTACGACATGAAAATGTTGATAACGTTGGACGGCCCCTTTGCTAGATTTGCAAATCTCTAACGTAGATAACCCCTCCCCTACTGACAACCCCCCCCCCCCCTGTCATACACTTTGTACGACCATGAACATTTTGATAACGTTGGACGGCCCCTTAGCTAGATTTGATCCTAAATCTCTAACGTAGATAACCCCTCCCCTACTAACAACCCCTCCCACTGTCATACGCTTTGTACGACGTGAAAATGTTGATAACGTTGGACGGCCCATTAGCTAGATTTGACCCTAAATCTCTAACTTAGATAACAGTACACTGATCGCTGCATAGAAGTAGAAGGGAATCCTAAATCAATCCGATGTTTTGTTGTTTGTTGGGGTTTTATGTCCTGACAATATCTACGCTCTTATCAAGATGGGTACTGACTAGATAGTGACGTCATAACGACTTTGACGTCACGTGTATATACTTATAATAACCGTCTATTTTTATGTGACAACCTACTTCTGTAATTGGAATGAATATGACAGGAGGTGAAATAGTTTGATCTGACTCAGGTCCATTCCATGTGTGCTTTATTAGGGCTTGGTGATACGTGTTAACATTTACATGCGCGGTAATTATCGACTAACCTGCTAACTGCGTTACTACCCTTCAGATCGGAATATAATTGGGAAAAGGACGTGTGTGAATGATGAACCCCAGCTATCATCACTGCAGAGCCATGTGAACTTTTAAATCGGGATTGTATAAACTGTGAGTTTTGTTGTGAGTTTTTTTTTTATAGTAAACAGTTTTATTCTTCAGAACAATACATAACCGGACGGAATGGCTGAATGAGTTAGAGCGTCCGTCTCCCGTGTTTGTAGACCATGGGATCGTGGGTTCGAACCCTGGTCGAGTCAAACCAATGACATAAAAATTGATACTTGTTGCTTCCTAGCCTGGCGCTCGGCATTATTAGGATAGGACAAGGACTGGTTGGCTCAGTGTCAGGATAATGTGACTGAGTGGGATATCAAGTCATGGTGCTATTGGCCTGGTCTCCCAGTGGGGCAGCACTATAAAGTCGCCATGAGCGCGCACTGTCACAAGTCAGTACCCATCCTGATATGACCTTAAATATTGCTAGGACGTAAAACAACAACTAACAAACTAACTAACTGTGTTACTACCCTTCAGGGCCCGTATGCATGGAGCGGTGTTAGCGAGGCAAACCGCGGTTAGGGAGGGATTTCTAGTTTAGCGCCGAAAAGTCGGTATGCATGGAGCAATGTTAGGCCTAACACCGCGAGCTTAAATTCGGATATTCTAACCCCAGCCCATAGCAGGTTTACAGCGGTGTTAGTGTTAGGTTAGTGTCAGGATGGAGCCCAAATCTATTCAATGCTATCATATTTAACAGAATTAAATACGCAATAAGTGAAATTTAAGCAAATTAACCCTAAAAATGAAGCGAAATTCACGCCGCCGCTACATCGGCGGGGATATTAATATTTTCGAATCGACGAATGTAAAGTAAACAAATCGGCGGCGCCGCCGCATGGACATCGATATCCATACTGTCCATCGCCGCCGCCGCCTCAGTAACAAGCGCGCTGGTTCCCAGTGGGTAGAGAAGGCAATATATTAGGCCCAACCAGGTGCTCGCCGGCAACAGGCTCAGAGCAATTTCCATAATGAATAAATTAATTCACATATAGCTAACACTCACCGTTTAAGCGCCCATGCATACGGCGTGTCATAGTTCTCGACGCCGCCGATAACCGGTGTTAGCTACCCTGTGTTAGAGGGTTAACACCACACACCGCTAACACCGCTCCATGCATACGGGCCCAGATCGGAATATAATTGGGAAAAGGATGTGTGTGAATGATGAACCGAGGCACTGCCCTTCCAGCCATATCATCGTGTATCATTTTCACATTTACACAATTCACTTTGAATGATGAATCTACTAGGAAATGAGAATGTGATGAGTGATGAAAGAAGATGGATACCAGTACTTTTCGATTGATTGTGGGACACAAGGGTTACTTACTAAACTTAGTATATATCTGACAGTTACTTTCATTGGTTGGATTCTGATCTTCTGTTATATGGGGCAAATGCAGAAACATTCAACTATAGGTTTTGTTGCTGTCAGGCTTTAGTGTTACTGTTACTGTTAGTTAGTAGGTAGGCAGTAGGCACACAGTGGAGGTAGGAGAAGGATATTTACAGAGGTTTCACAACAAAAATAAACACACAAATAGCTAACCCGAAAGGTGTATTCGCACCCACCAATTTGCCCCAGAATCGCCATTATCGGGAGGTGTCCGGCGGGCTTAAATAGGCCCCAATTGCACCTCACAGAGTGGAGTTGTGGGTGGCATTTTATAGAAGTCTCGTCTCTCATCCCATCTCAAATCTACATGCCGTGATATAGTCCATAAAACCGGGGCATTAGATATGCGAACCTGTAAGCAGGAGGAGCGGGCGGTGGGAGACGGGATGAGTGGATGGGGAGGCGGAGGCGGGGGGCGGGGAGAGGGGGGGTGGAAAGTGGGTGATGGAGAGGAGGAGGGAGTGGAGGAGGGGCGAGGGCGGGATGGATGAGGGGAGGAGAGTGGAGGGAGAGGTGAGGGGGGGAGGAAGAGGAGGATGGAGAAGAGAGGAAGAATAGGAGGGGGGGGAAGAGGGAGGAAGATGACGGGGAGGATGGAAGGGTGGAGGAGGAAGGAGGGGGAGGAGGGATGGAGGGGGAGGGGGGGACAAGGAGGGCGGAGGAGGGAGGAGGATGGAGGAGGGGAGAGGGGGAGAGGAGGAGGAGAGATGTGGAGGGGAGGGGCGAGGAAGTGGAAGAGGGGAGGGGAAGGAGGAGGAGGGAGGAGGAGGGAGGAGGAGGGAGGAAGAGGGAGGAGGAGGGAGGAGGAGGGAGGAGAAGAGAGTAGGAGGAGGGAGGAGGAGGGAGGGGGAGGGAGGAGGAGGAAGGAGGAGGAGAGAGGAGGGGGGAGGAGGGGGGAGGATGGAGGAGGAGAGAGGAGGGGGGGGGAGGGAGGAGGAGGGAGGAGGAGGGAGAAGTTAGGAGGAGGAGGACTGGAGAGAACGGACATGGGTGGAGGGTGAGGTTATGTGTGTGTGTGTGTGTGTATAGGTGCGTGGTGAGGAATGTGTGAGGTGTGTGTCAAGTGTGTGCGGAGTGTGTGATGTGTGTGAGAGGTTTGTATAAGGAGTGTGAGTGAGGTATGTGTGTACGGACTATGTGTGAGGAGTGTAGCGGAGTGTGTGTGAGGTGTTTTTCTGAGGAGGGTGTGTGAGGTGTCTGCACAGAGTGTTGTGAGGAGTGTGGCGGTGTATGTGAGTTGTGTCTGTGAGGAGTGTGTGTATGGAGTGTGTGAGCTGTGTGTGAGGTGTGTGTGCGGAGTGTGTGTGAGGAGTGCAGTGGAGTGTGTAAGGTGAGGTGTGTCTGTGCTGAGAGTGTGTGTGAGGTGTGTGTGTGTGTGTGAGGAGTGCAGTGCAGTGTGTGAGGTGAGGTGTGTCTGTGTGGAGAGTGTGTGTGAGAAGTGTGTGAGGTGTGTGTGCATGAGGAGTGTAGTGGAGTGTTTGAGGGGTGTCTGAGGAGTGTGTGTGAGGTGTTAGTGGAGTGTCTGTGAGGTCGTGTGAGGTGTGTGTGAGGAGTGTGTGTGTGAGGTGTGTGCGCAGAGTGTGTGCGGTGGGTGTGAGGTGTGTAGTGGTGGTGTGTGTGAGGTGAGTGTGATGTGTGAGGTGTGTATGAGGTGTGTGTGCGGTGTGTGTGAGGTGGGTGTGAGGAGAGGAAGTTTGTGAGATAGAATTGAGCAGTGTGTGTGTGGTGTGTGTGAGGTGAGTGTGTGTGTGAGGTGTGTGTGTGAGGTGTGTGTGCAGTGTGTGTGAGGTGGGTGTGAGGAGAGTGTGAGGAGTGTGTGTGTGAGGTGTGTGTGCACAGAGTGTGTGCGGTGTGTATGAGGTGTGTGTGAGGTGTGTATGTGAGATGGGCATGCGGTGTGTGCGCGGAGTGTAGTGGCGGTGTGTGTGAGGTTGGTGTGATGTGTGTGTGAGGAATGTGTGTGTCTGAGGTGTGGGTGCGCAGAGTGTGTGCAGTGTGTGTGAGGTGTGTCTGTGAGATGGGCGTGTGGTGTGTGTGCGGATATAGTGGCAGTGTGTGTGAGATGGGTGTGACGCCTGTGTGAGGAGTGTGTGTGAGGTGTGCATGCGGTGTGTGTGAGGTGGGTGTGCGGTGTATAACGCAGTGCACGTCCCGGGAAGCAGGCATGCTGACGTTCCCCCAGACTTCATGGAAATGACTTTTCTGGCCGCTGACTGCGCTGTACGAGTCTCGTTATCGCCGCACGATAACCACGTCGCGGCGAGACGCGACGCCAACACAGGATGCGCCTGCGCAGACGCTCGCCCGCCCGGCTTCGCCACTTCCGGTATTCCGGTGGGCCGTCAGACGGCGTGAGGCCCATCAGAGTAGGAAGTGATTCGGCTGAAACCTGCGCCTCGGCACCGCGCCTCGATATTGCACCTCAGTACCGCGGCACGGCATCACACTTCGGTACTGCACATCGGTACCACACATCGGTACCGCACATCGGTATCACACATCGGCACCTCATATCGGTACCACACTTCGGTACCACATCTTGGCACTGCATCTTGGTACCACATCTTGTCACATCACCTCGGTACCGCATCTTGGCACCGCACATTGGTACCACACATTGGTACCGCATCTTGTCACCGCACATCGGTACCGCATCTTAGTACTGGTAAGCTCAGTATCAGGATAATGCAACTGAGTGGGGAATTTGGTGATCGTGCTGGTGGCCAGGTTCGAGTCGAATCCGAGACGGCTCCAATCTGGCCTATTTGTGTTTAGGGTACGCCTCCGAGTCGTCTCAGAGATGTCTCCCATTTCAGAATGGAGACAAAGAGCGCCTACAAAATGGCTGCTGAATTCAGTGGTTTCAGCCAATCAGAGCTCTTCTTTTCCATTGCAAATGGCTGCCCCCTGTGATAGCTGCCATTTTCGAGGCTACCAGCAGCTAAAAGCGTTCAGACTAGCGTGACGTCAGGAATTTCTCTGAGGCACCTTGAACGCAGCCCTGGTCTCCTAGTGGGGCAACACTATAATGTCGCCATGAGTGCCAACAGTCACATGTTAGTACCCATCCTGATATGAGTGTAGGTGTTCCCAGGATGTAAAACCCCAACAAATAAACAAACAAAAATAAACAAAAACAAACAAGCCATATCCGGTCTGATAGCTTGGTGGGATCCTTACTCTACACTGGGGTGGGGGTGGCACTGGGAGGTGGGGTGGGGGTGGGAGTGGGAGGGAGGTGTCGGTGAAAGTGGGGGTTGGGGGTTGGGGTGCGGGTGGCGGTGTGAGGGGCGGGGATTCCTCCCTCGGCTCATTGAGACCTGAAGGAGGTCTCTTCACTGGTGAACCAGTGTGTCGCCCTTTTTGAGACGAGACTGCACTCTGTCGGGCTGAATCGGGCCAAGTATAGTCGGCGCAGTCGGCGCAGTTAAAGCCATGCATCATCAAGGCCCGGGCTCAGTGCCTGGCGTTCCGCGCCCATCTCCCACCTGTCTCCCAGCACGGGGCCCATCACTCAACCTGGCCCTCGTCTCATCCTGCTGGTACCCACGGAGCAGCCCCCACCCTCACCCCACCCCCACCTATCCGCAAACACCCCCACCCCTACCCCTACACCTTAGCCACACACGCACCCAATACACGCATAGTCATACGAACTTGCTTGGTTTGGGTTTTACGTCCTAGCAACATCTACGCCTATAGTCATAACTCATATCAGGAAGGGTACCGACTTGGGACAGTGCGTACTCATGGTGACTTTTATAGTGCTGCCCCACTGGGGACCAGGCCACTGGCACCATGACCTGATGTCCCACACAGTCACATTATATTGATACTGTGTTAACCAGTCCTTGTCCTATCCTATTAATGCTGAGCGCCAGGCTATGAAGCGACAAGTATCACTTTGATAAGTCATTGGTTTGACTTGACCAGGTGTCGAACTCCCGATCTCCCGCGTGGGAAGCCGGCGTTCTACCGATTCAGCCACCGCGTCCGGTCCTCCCCTTTATGTTAAATACAGCTTTTCCGAGTTCCGCTGGTCCCTCACTAAAGACTGAGGCTGTGACCCAGCACGCCGGATCACAGCTAAGGCTTACATGGTGGAAGGTTGGGGAGGTGGTGAATATCACATACACTAAGTAGTATTGTACCTAATAAAATATATTTGCTAGGATAATTTCCACTGTGATCTACATTAGAAACAAGTGTATGGCAATAATCCTACCACGGTTGGACATCAGGAGGCGTGTGGTTATATGTGAAAAGTGAGTTTTTAAAGTATAATTTCTATGAACACAAAACAAACATCATATACATTTAGGAGTGGACTATCTCTCTGACTGGACCACCGCCGACTCTATTTATTTAAAACCAAATTCCTATGACCAAGCCTTCTGCCACCAGCGATATACCCCCCCCCCCCCAATTTGACCAGCGCACCACCATTAATACAGACTCAGGTGCATTCAAGGCAGCTCCAGCAGTACCAATCAATACCCTCTAGAACATTCCCAGAATAATATTTGCATAAGATAACTTATAGACCTATTTCATATGACGTCAGCAGAGGTATTTAGGTCAGTGCGCGTGCTGCTTAGCTGCAGGACGACATACTGTCACACTGCAAACTCAATGGCTATGAGCAATCTTCATACAGAAAAAGTGAAATATCTCTAAGAGCACACCACCTAGAAACAAACCGCTTGGAAAACATATAGAAAACATATTCAACGAACAGATTATATTAAATTTATATGGGTAGGGTTCTGAATTTCATTTAATTTTGAATAAAATAAACGTTTTGCACTGTGCGTACCGGCAAACTCAATGGCAGTGTGCCGTCGTTCTGCAGCCAAGCTGCTCATGCATACACAATGTTTGTAAACATTGAAAGGGGTTGATACCACACATCGGGTCTATAGTGAAGGACAGGGCTTGGAGGGACACCAAGCTACCCCAACTTCCGGTGAGTAAGCTGTAGCTGTGAGCCGGTGTACTTGGATCACAGCTTCGGTCCTTACTGAGGGACCAGCGGAAGTCGGAATAGACTACATCACGGTTCCAGCGGTGCGGTGCATTGTGGGATGCGTCAGAGCAAAACAAACCCGCAAGAAGCACATGGCATATGTTAACACACTGGGTGCAGCTTTGAAATGTGCTAGTTTCAGCTCATCTCAGCTCTTGTTTGAAACATAGAATACAAACTAAACAAATATATATAATAAATTAAGATATTAATCTTTTATCCAGCATTGCATTTACATCAATATAATCAGCACATCTTATGCCATTTGCACTTAGATTTAGACAAATCTAGGCACTCAGACTAGTGTTAGAGCCATAGCCAGAGTCAGTTTGACTTATTTTATTCATGTTTTTATTTATATCCTATGGTTAATGACATATGTGGAAATAGAAAATGAGTAGGGTTAATCAGATATTGGTTATATATTTCTTTGAAACAAGATTTTGTTGACACATTTGACATTTTAATATTTAGAACAAGAATTACTTCTGGCTAATCAATGGTAAACATCAGCCTGTAAAGTGACTGAAAATTGTATGTTTCTTAGCTCAAAATGCCTAATTATGGAGAGTTGTGTCTTAAACATATTTATTAGATTATTATATTGCATCCTTACATCCATGTTTGTGCCAAATTGTTATGTATTTCTATTTATTTTGAATAAAATGCCAGTTTTGCCCTATGCGTATCGGCAAACTCAATTGGCGTACGCCTTTGCTTTGCTCCCAAAGCCGTTTTCAGCACATGCGCAGTCGGAACAGTGATGTAGTCTATAGCTTACAGTGAAGTAGGAAATAATAGCAAAAAAACCTCTCTAACTGACCACCTCCACAGATCGACCACTCCCCTATATCCTTCGCTTTATTTGGGTCCCTAACGATTGCCCATGCAATACCATTGTAGATATAAAAAAATACACTCCCTAAACCGACCACCTCCCTAAATGGACCACTTAAAGTCGGTCCCAAGGTCGGTCGATTTAGAGAGGTTTTACTGTATATTGAATGTACACACTATTCACAGTAGTAAACCTGTATCAGGTCCTCTAAGGTATGTCACATTCCCAGGTGGTCACCCATCCATCCAAGTACTAACGAGGCTCAACATTACCTAATTTCAGTGCCCAGGTGAGAACTGGTGGTATTTGGGTCATTCGCTGAAACTGGGCACTAAAGTGTGACATGGAAACCAAAAGAGAAAATCTTCCAAACAATAGCAAAAAAAACCACTGTTCCAAATAATAGTAGAATCGTTGTGGTCCACGGCTCGAATCTGTAGTTGTGTAGGCAGGCTATAGTGAAATCAATACAGGCAAAAAGAGAAAGGAAGAGTATAAAGAGTGAAAGAAGAGAGAGAGCCAAGCCCTCAGGTTTAATATTTATATGGTACATGGATCCAGTATAGGATATCACCTCACCCCATTCTCCCAATGAGAATCAAGCATTTCTAGTTCCACCAATGAGAAATAAGCATTTCTAGTCCCCATGATTACAATGATCTTCCCACCACCACCACGCGGTGTGGCTCCCTTGGCCACCACCTGCCCTGAGTTGAGTGTGTGGTGATCCATGACTAGCAGAGGGGGGAGGGGGTAGTGTGTAGGCTGTGAGTGCCCCTTACACACTATCTTACTAGCACCACAATGTCTATTTATCAGTCAATCAAGCACCACCAGCAACTACATAAACACATCTAAGCACCTGGCCCTATATACCTGTTTCACAAATAGAACATTTGCCTTCCCCCACTACTGCATCATTATCGGAATATTTTACACATGTTCATCTGAAGGTTTGCATGTTGTGCATATGTCGGAGCTGAAAAAAACTATTTAACTTTTTTATTTAGATCTTATACAAATTGAGTAATGCATTAATATCACTCATGTAACCTGAAAATCAATGATGCATCCAGTCAAACAAGATTTGATTGATTCCAATTAAGCAAACAGTGTTATATCTTACAAGACAAAAGTAGGAAAGAAGTTTGGATGAATGTATGGTGTCGGTGTGTAAACTTTGACAAAAGACAGTTTGAATAAGTCACGAAAACGAAAATTGTCCACACATGTGCGATAACAGTTGGTGCAATGCAGGGGTCGCCGAAGAGAAGTACGACTGAACATGAATGAATTCATAGACAGATGAATATTTTAAAGTAGCAATTATATATATATATATATATATAATATATATTATTTAATTTATTTAATTCATATATGTATATTCAGAAAAGATTTCCCCCAGGGTGTGATGCGCGGGGGGTGGGCGCCCGCCCGGCAATTTACCCGACAGCTGTGAGGTGGGGGGGGGCACTCCCCCAATGCGCACAGAGGAAATATATGTGTATATTTTACCCTTGCATTTATACTCGTATAATACGTTATACATCACATAAATGATTTAAAAAAATTATATATATTATAAATATAACAGACAAATCCTCTGGTGCGACTGACACTTGTCGACACCCATTGGAGGCGAGGTGCGCCGCATGTGGCGCCACCTGTGAAGTCTGGGGTCTTACGGAGTATAACAATCAGTAATATCAATGATATCAGTAATATCAATAATTAGAAACAAGTCCCTTCCTATTTTTATACTCGCATAATGCGCTATACATCAAATATATAATTTAATTTCTGTAATTCCTATCTATAATAATACATTTTTAAACCGAATTATATATATATATATTAATGATTTAAAACCATATGAATAGTTCAGGCGCAAAACCATGTGAACGCCAATCCAAAAATGGAGATACAAATTGCAATCGAACCTTCTTTTTAGTTATTAAAAAATATATATATATAAAAAAAATGCAACACACACTCACCATTCGGCCGGCCCTGTTGTTGTGCAGATTCATCAGCGCCCTTACGTCGCCGGTCGAGTTGAACTGCGCCTCCTCGGGCGCGTCGACGAAGGTCCTCGAGAACCACACACCATAGTCGACGTTGTCGGAGCACCCGCCCCACTTCCAGCCGGCCGGGTCGGTGAGGCCCTCCCGCGTCATGTCGCACGAGCAGTCCGTCAGGTTACCGGCACTGCACGACTGGGTGACGGCGTGCATGACGCCGGCCGCCGTCACCGCGTGGATAAAGGCCGCCTCCTTCGTGCCTGGGTGGTAGGGTGGGTGAGGTTGGTGGGTGAAGGGATCATGGGGCGGGGTGGGGAGGGGAGGAGAGGCGGGGGGGGGGGAGGGGAGGGGAGGGCAGGGCGGCGACGGGAACATGGGGCGGGGAGAAGGGTGCACGGCGGCGGGAGGGTGGAACCGCCCGACAGGGAGAGAATGTCGATGTGTAGAAAGGGAGCATGAGGGGAAGGGTGGGGAAGAGGGAAAGGGGAAGGTGGGACGGACAGGGAGAAGGGAAGGGAAGGAGTGGTGGGGAAAAGGGAGGATGGGGCGGGAGAAGAGGGATGGGGAAGGGAATGTGAAGAATATAGAGAAAGGGATGGAGGGAGGGGAAGGGGAAGAGGATGAAAAAGAGACGGAAGAAACGCCGAAGGGGAAGGGGAACGGCAAGGGGAAAGGGAAGGGGAAGAGGGATGGGGAGGTGGGAAGAGAAAGGGGGTAAAGAAGGGATGGGGAGGGGACGCCGGATAGAGAGCATGACGATATGCGGGGAGGGAGCATGACGGGAAGGGAGGGAGGGAGGATGGGATGAAGGGGGTTGGGAGATTTCCGACAGGCAGCATGGTCGGAGGAGAGAAAGGGAGGAGTGGAGGGGAGGAGGCATGGAGGGGAGTGGGGAGGGGGGGGGGAAATGCATAGAAAGAGATACACATTCCATATTAGTTATATATGTCGGTATATGAACACAGGGTACTATAACGTCTATATAAAGATGGGCTTGTACTGATTGGCATATAGTTATATGTCATATTTGCCAGACATGTAAATAATTTGAATTAGGTCAAACACATTGTGCAGGAAGTTGTTTATAACTCTGTCACACTACAACGTAACGAGCCAACGTAAGCCTGATGTGCTCATGTTTCGTCATTACGTTGATGTACGTTGGGTTATGTTATGATGACATCAGAATGATGTTACAATGACATCGAGCTACGTCACGTTATGTCGTGTTACATCGGCACGCATCAAGGTTTTGAACCTGTTCAAAACTTTCGACGTAACTCAAACGTAAGGGTTTATGTTCGCCGTACCTTCTGTACACGTTAGGCAAACGTCAATGACGTTAAACGAACGTTAGTCAAATGCTGCTCACTACATTCCACTACGTTAACCCACATTAAAGCTGGTGGAAACGTCCACGTGACGTAATGGGAACGTCAGGAGAACGTACGCCGAACGTACGTCCAACATACGTTCAATGTACATTCAGCATTTCGCCACCGTGTCATGATGTATGTGACGCCACGTAACGTAGTTCTGGTGATGGAATAACGTACATAACGTTCTGTGGGCGTAATGATGTTGTCCTCTCTCGTTGAATGACGCTATCACTATGCTTTACCAAAGTTACGCTCTCGTCAACTACGCTGCATCCACGTTCAACTTGTGCCCAAATTTGCATACTACGCCGAGAAGTTCGACGTTTTTCACGTTCTCCCTACGCTGACGTCGTTATGCCGTAGTGTGACAGCGCCTTTAGAGGGGAGCGACGTAGCTCAGGCAGTAGAGTGTCCACCTGTGACGGTGTGGGTCATCCGATCGATCCTGATCCGTGGACACATTTGCGGTTTGGGCTATTTTCTGTTCCAACCAGTGTTCCACAACTGGTTCATCAAAGGTTGTTGTATGTGCTATCCTGTCTGTGGGAAAGTGCATATAAAAGACCCCTTGCTGTTTATCGGAAAGAGTAGCCTCTGTGGCGGCAGTGGGTTTCCTCCAAAGAAATATGTCAGAATGACCATATGTTTGACGTCCAATAGACGATGATTAAAATCAATGTGCTCTAGAGGCGTCGTTAAATAAAACAAACTTTTTACAAACTGTACATTGACGGTAGTACACTTTCTAAAAAGTGTGAGTAGCAGCTGACTGCAGTATGCTCTGTGGAGAATATAATTATTATAAAGGATTTCTACCACCGACCTACTCTCTGATGACTTGTTTGTTGGGGTTTTACATCCAGGTGATATCTAAGATATTTCAACATATACAAATTATGAATTTTCATATTGATCATGATAATTGTGAATAACTAAAGTTGTGTTGGTCACGTAACTTCTCCTTTATGTTTTTGTTTGTTGGAGTTTTACGTCCAGGCAACATCGAAGGTTGTACCAGGACGTGATGATGTAACAGTGCAGACTCGTGGCGATTTTATATTGCTGCCCCACTGGGATACCATGCCGGCGGCACCATGACTTATGCCCCACTCAGTCACATTATTATCCTGGCATTGAGCTGGGCATTGGTGGGTGGTGTGATGGGGAGGGGTGGTGGGGTGGTGGTGTGGCCAGGATGGTGTGATGGCGTGACAGAGGTGGTGTGAGAGTGTGGCAGGGTGGTGTCAGGATGTGGCGGGGTGGTGTCAGCATGTGGCATTGTGGAGTAACAGGATAGCATCGTTGTGTGGCTAGGATGGTGTGAAGGTGTGACAGAGGTAGGCGTGGGGGTGTGGGCAGAGAGTGTTGAGTGGGTGTGGCAGGGTGGTGTGATGGTGTGATGGGGTGACGGGTTGGTGTGGCGGGGAGGTGTGAGGGTGTGACGGGGTGGTGTGGAGGTGTTGGCAAAGTGGTGTGAGTGTGCGGTGGGGTGATGTCAGGATGTGGCATGGTGGTGTGATTGTTGTGGCGATGTAGTGGAATGATGTGACGGCGTGGTCTGGAGGTGTGGCGGTGAGGTGGGAGGGTGTTGCACCATGGTTTAATTGTTGTGGCGAGGTGTTGTGCCGGGGTTGTGTGGAGGTGTGGCGGTGAGGTGGGAGGGTGTTGCATCATGGTTTGATTGTTGTGGCGAGGTGGTGTGATGGGGTGGTGTGGAGGTGTGGCCGGGTGGTGTGATGATGTGACGGGGTGGTGTGGAAGTGTGGCGGTGAGGTGCGAGGGTGTTGCATCGTGGTGTGATTGTTGTGGCGAGGTGGTGCGATGAAGTGACGGGGTTTTGTGGCAGTGTGCCCGGGAGGTGTGATGATGTGACAGGGTGGTGTGGAGGTGTGGCGGTGAGGTGTGAGGGTGTGGCGGGGTGGTGTGGAGGTGTGGTAGGAGGTTGTGAGGGTGTGGGCGTGTAGGTGACCCGTGCCTTGTAATGTAAGTGGCATTCCCAGTGGTCACGGTCCACTGGTCCGGGCTGGTAGTTGCATTGACCTTGGAATGACCTTTGGTCCGGCCTCCCACAAACCTTCTCACGTGTCACACCACGTGACACAATGTCTCGCAAACCGGAAAAAGGGACTCTGATCCCGTCTGGATAAATCCTGTTCCTTCGTGGATAACACTCTGATCCCCAAGGACAATATCCTGGTATCCCTGATCACCATTCTGGCCTCTTGCCGTTATCCTTCCTGGTCCCTGTGAACGATATCCTGGTCCCCTTGAGAATAACATTCTTAGCCCCACATACAACATCCTGGTCCCCGTGAACACCATTCTATCTCCTCATATTACCCGTCCTGGTCCCTGTAAACGATATCCTGGTTCCCTTCGAATAACATTCAGATCCCTGCAGACCCCTAGTCTCTATTGAACAACATCCCAGCCTCCATTCATGGTTCATCCTGGTCCCTTGCGAATAACATGCATGTGGTTGCAGGGTTTCTGCGCTCCCAGGATCCCTAACGCCTAATGGAGGAAGGGCGCTATTTCGCGATCTTACACCCCCATCACACTAAACAAGTTCTCAAAACATCCGACCCTATTCTAAAACGGTGTAGAACGTGGCCGCCGACAATTTTGGACATGCTCAAAGTTATAAAGCACCCTTCCGTCCTTGCACGTCTATGCAGTTCATAACAAGTTTGTAAAACATTGCTCCTACATTCACTACGTTTGCACACAGTTTGAGCCCGTTCGGGAACATTTTAAAGAATGTAGTAAGAACTACTTTGGTGTGATGGGGGTATTACGGTCTGGGAAGGCGCTTCAAGTCCACCATCTAATATCTCTACCACTTCATATTCCTACTATTCGCGATAAAAACTGCAACAACAACTAAAAAAACTCTCGGAGTGTCCATTACTCATCGGAAGGGGGGGGGGGTTAGCGGCAATGCTGGTAATCTGTATCAACTTGTAAGCACACTGCATGGGGTTCTGCACAGACGCTACATCAGTACAGGCCGCGGCATGCAGACCTCACGAGTTGAAAGTGTGTCACGGAGGGGGGGGGGGGGGGATCCCTCACAGGTGTGATACCCGACTCAGTGGGGTATTGTATAAATAAACGGGCCCACCTGATCTGTCGGATAATTTGTCATGTGGAGGAATACCTCGCTCTATTTATATATATATATGTATAATATATCATTTTATCATATATATTTACCGGGAAAGATAGTAGTAAGGTGTTATATATTATATAGAGAGTTAGCGAAGTGTACAGTATAAACCCGTTAAACCAAACTTGAAGGGACCCTATAAATTTGTTTGGATTAACCAATCATTGGTTTAACTGAGCTTTGGCCTTGGCTTTGGCAAAAACGTGGGTGCATTATGAATGTAATATACAATGTATGTGGACACTTTGATTATTGTTTTTTATGTATATACAGTATAACCCCATTAAACTAAGCTTGGTTAAGCCAAACGATCGGTTAATCCAAACATCTCTCGGCGGCCCGGCAAAATACTACCATTTATCATATAAAAAAGTCTCAGATGACCTTATAACCACATGAAAGTTTGGTTTAACCATACCGGAAGTGGCCTCTGGCCCAACAATTTCGTTTGGATTAACCAATACTTTGGATTAACCGACTTTGGGTTAACCAACTTTTTTATATGATAAATGGTAGTATTTTGCCAGGCTGCCAAAAAAAGTTTGGATTAACCGATCGTTTGGTTTAACTGAGCTTGGTTTAACGGGGTTGTACTGTATACATTTAGATAAAGGTGCCTGTATATATAGAAAGCTATCTTTCTCTTTCTCTCTCTCTCTCTATATATATATATATATGTATATAGAGAAAACTATATATATATGCGATATATACATATATATATATATATATCTACAGAGCTACAGGAGTACATAATTATATAAATGTATATTTAGATAAAGGTGTTTATATACATAGAAAGCTATCTTTCTCCCTATCTCGCTCTTGCTACGCATATATATATATATATATATATATATATATATATATATATACCTAGATACGTTTTGTCTTATTTCGACTTTACGTCTTAGCAACATCTAAGCTCATATCAGGATGGGCACCAGTTTTGGTCAGTGCACACTCCTGTTGACTTTATAGTGCTGCCCACTGTGAGACTAGGCACCATTAGCCTATATCCTACTCAGTCACATTATCCTGATACTGAGCAAAGCAGTCCTTGAACTATCCAATGACTTTGAAAACAGATATTTGTCACTACCTAGCCTGTCACTCAGCATTACTAGGATAGCTCAGTACCAGGATAAGGTGACTAAGTGGGATATTGAGTCTTGACGCTAGTGTCCTGATTTCTCAGTGGGGCAGCACTATGAAGTCGGCATGCATACTGTCACAAGTTGGTACCCATCCTGATATGACTATAGATGTTGCTAGCATCTAAAACCCCAACAAACAAACAAATTTGCAAGTATGGCAATGCATCTGGAGACCCTTGAGAAATTACATGCTAATACCTGAAAATAATATTTAATAATATAATATATTAAACAATTTATATTTATAATTTACAATAAATAAATGGTTGATCATTTTGATTCTGTATATATAGGTTTGACTATAGTACCAGCAAAGCTGTCTTCCTGGCCGACAGTATATGTCTATGAGGAAATATGCTTCTAAATAATTATAGGCTGTGAGATTATTTCTCAAAGATGTATTCAATCCTTGCTGTCTTTATATTACACTCTACTCCCTCCCCGCCCACCCCACACCCCCTGGCACACAATACAATAATCAGAACCATAGGAATTTAATGAGAAACTATCTGCACTGACTGCATTTGAACTTGATGGTGAAAACAAGCAACATTAATTTTTACAGAGATAAATAAAACACAATTGCCAAGAACATTAAATAAAGCATCACTTTCAATAACAGATCCGCTGGAGCGAATAACGGCAACAAATAAATAAATAACGATAAACCTAGCTAATAGTATGTAAATTATCTCATCTTTTATTTCAAATAGCTGATGTATAATCCATTATGTAAGTATAAATAATGGACTATTCCATTACAAGGTTCCACTACTTACTATAGTCATGACAAACTCTTGAATGCACCTGGCTGTGCATATTCTGTGTTGGTGGCGCCCCCATCGGCTTCCCACCTTATACCCCTGTCACATTACGACGTTTCTCGCCAATGCGCATCGACATGTGTAACTTTTTGGCGCTACGTCAGGAGACATCTGGTAATCGTTGATGGATGGCGACGGTCAGCGACACGCGTCAGGGTATCGGCAAAGTTTTGTGCTTGCGCAAAACTTTCGACGTGCGACAAGGCGCGACAATGTGCAGGTGCCAATATTATGGCGACGTCAGAAGCATGTTGACATCGCTGGAATAACGTAATGCGAATGCCAAGCACACGTCATGCGCGTCTTAGGGTCATGCCCACATGTTGCACCAAAATGTTGCTTTGTTGTTTTTTGTCCGAGCTACATCTAAGCTCATATCAGGACGGCGCGCCAAACTTTTTCTTTTTTTTGTCTCACGCACCGATATACGTTACCACAACGTCAGCCGCACACTACCAACACATTGCGCTGACGTCAAACTTTTTCCCACTGCACCGAAAAGTTTGACGTTTCTCGACTTTTTTGTGCATTGGCGCCGCACCGGCGAGAAGCGTCGTAATGTGACAGCACCATCACTAAACGATTACTACGAGACCCGCCAGTAGCTGCCGGGGAATTTATACGTAAATTTATCTTTCCTCCCTGTTTTTGTGTTCCTTTTGTGCTAAAACAGGCTCTTGGGACACTATCAGTATCACGCTGGAGGTTGATGATTGGGTTTTTTGAATTTTAGACGTGGATCACCTCATGGAATGGTCAGCTTTTTTGCAAACAGTGTGGGTCACCCCCACCCACATCCACACTCACCTACACGCACATCCATACCCACACCTACATCCACACCCACATCCACCAACACACCCACACCAACACCTCCACCTCCACAACCATACCCCTCACCCATATCTACACCTACACCTGCACCCACATCCACTATCCACATCCACGCACACACATACACCACCCTTAACCATCATGAACAAACCATCAACACACCGAACATCCTACACAACTATCAATCTGTTTAAACACATTGAGCATTATATAAGACAGACAAAATGTCTTGTCAACTATAAACTTAGCTTGTTTTATAAGAGAAAAAATGTAACCCACAACGATTGTTTGAGTTGCCCCGAGTATAAATCTTCTACTCGGTGCTGCTCCCCATATTTGAATGAACCACAGTGACTGGTGCTGTACATTATACAGCAGGAGCCACTCCCATAATTCTACACGATCGGTGCTCTGACTAATACAGCACTGACCAAACTTAGATTATTTAGAATGTCAATTCCAATAGTAAGATGGCCGGAAGACCAGTGCTCCGGTGCTGACAAATGTCATATTCAGATGAATAAATACTTTACCAAAAAATACATCCACATCCACCCACAATAACACCCATTATTACATCCATACCCATACAACCACACCCACATTCGCCCCACAACCATGCCTCACAACCATACCCCACACCCGCAACCATTTCCACACCTACACCAGCACCCAGAGCCACACCTACACCCACTACCCTCACACCCACTACCCTCACCTCGACCACCCTCACTTACACCCACTAACTTCACACCTACCACCCTCACCCACCATCTTCACCCACACCCACTACCCTCACACCCACCATCCTCACCCACACCCACTACCCTCACACCCACCATCCTCACTCACATACCACTAACCTCACACACCACCATATACACGACCACACCCACTACCCTCACACCCACCATCCTCACCCACACCCACTACCCTCACACCCACCATCCTCACCCACACCCACTACCCTCACACCCACCATCCTCACCCACACCCACTACCCTCACACCCACCATCCTCACCCAAACCCACTACCCTCACACCC
>JASIRB010001749.1:0-15821 GCA_030323885.1 Branchipolynoe longqiensis | reverse complement strand
GTGGGTGGGTGGGTGTAGGTTGTGTGTGGGTTGTGTGCATGTGGGTTGTGTGTGAGTGGGTGGGTATGGATTGTGTAGGAGTGGGTGGGTATGGATTGTGTAGAAGTGGGTGGGCGTGGCTTGTGTGTGAGTGGGTGTGGCTTGTGTGGGTGTGGCTTGTGTGTGAGTGGGTGGGTATGGATTGTGTAGGAGTGGGTGGGTGTGGATTGTGTATGCATGGGTGTGAGGGTCATGTATGCGAGTGTAGGTGTGTGTTGTGTGTGAGTGGGTGGGTATGGTTTGTGTAGATGTGGGTTGTGGGTGAGTGGGTGTGTATGGATTGTGTGTGTGTGGGTTGTGTGTGAGTGGGTGGGTATGGATTGTGTAGGGTTGGGTGGGTGTGGGTTGTATAACAGTGATTGGGAATGGGGTAGGTAGCAGTGTCTGTGGGTTGTGTAATAGTTGGTGGATATGGGTTGTGTAACAGTGGGTAGGTGTGGGTTGCGTAGCAATGGGTAGGTTAGGGTTGTGTTACAGTGAGTAGGCATGGATTATGTAGGAGTCAATGGGCATCGCCTGAGCGATATTGTCAGATGAATTATTTTCTTACCCCTTAGAATTAGAGAGTTAAAATTCTTATTTATTTGTTATTACATTCACTGAATAAACATGGCAAATTTCAGTCATGGACAATTGCTTTTCCTCATTCCACTGGTCCTAGTAATACCAAGCATCAGGACAGCGAAGCGACAAGTATACATTTTTACGTCATTGGTTTGACTGGGAATCTGGTATTCAAATCTTGTGACCTGCACAAACGTAAGCGCACACTCAACTCATTTGGCCATTGTGTTCCATGAACATTTTGTTTTGTTTGTTCTTGTTGGTACATTAATTGTTTAAGCAGGGGAAATTTCAGTCGCAGACGACTGGTCTTCCTCATTCCACCGCTCCTTGCCCTATCCTAGTAATGCTGAACGTCTGGCTAGGAAGTGACAAGTATCAATTTTAAATCATTGGTTTGACTCGACCAGGATTCGAACCCACGATCTACCAACACGGGAGATGGACGCTCTAACTCATTCGGCCATCCCGTCCGGTTATTGTTTGCCCCATAGCGAGTTATGTGGTATTACATGGGGGTCAGATTAATGTGTGCTGACTGTTCATATTTAAGGGATAACTGTATTCTCTAATGGCTGGCATGAGACGGATACCGCGAAACTAGTTGACCCCAGCTCAACACGTTTTACTGATACAATACCAATTTATGTAGCCTGACAACCCCACTAAAAACTTCACAACCATAAACACAAAAATATAAAACAAAAACAGCCAAAAAGCAAACACAGTTTAATGAGGAAATCCCACAAAATCTACATTACTCGTTATTAAAGTTGCACAGCCCAATGTAAACATCACATTGTCAAAAACAAAACATGTACCTAGATTTGATTCTACACACCAAACTTAAATACGGGTGCACTTATTAAGCATTCATCGCTGCATAGAAGGGGTATTAAGCCAATGTAATAGACCCCGTTACTGCTGAAACCTATGGTGTCACAATTTGTATGTGCTTTTAAAAATTAATTTAGTGGGTTTTTTTCACATGAAATATCTGCCAATGGTAGAAATTAAAAATAAAAGTGACTTCCAACGGTAAACTATTATGATCAATATAATGTATCTATGCCAGAACATTACAGAAACCCAAAATCATCGGACTATGCAACTTTAAGCATATTTTGAATCAGGCACCAACACCACAGGATGTTCAGTCTCGCCCGAGAGGAGTGTTGGCAGCTAGACGTCAATGATTTGGGTCGGGGATTCCCCTTCCAAGTTCGATTGGTCGAGGCAATTGACAATGGGCGATATCGGTACTGACATCGAGATTGGCAATCGCGTCAGACGCCCCCCCCCCCCCCATAATATATGGATTTGAAAAAAGTGTGTTGTATTTAGCGACGCCTCTAGAGCACATTGATTTTAATATCATCGGCTATTGGACGTCTTATATATAAACAGTTGGCCCCAGATAAACAGAACAACGCTAAGACTGACGTTGTTGAGAACAAGATATATATTGTCTGGCGGAGATATATTAAATGGCATATAGTTCAAAATTGACCATCCTGACAGGTCTATAGGCAATAAAGGCCAGACGCAGCTGGCATACAGTGCTTAGAGCCCCTCACAGGTGGCGCCAGTGTGGCCAATGCTGTACCACACAGAGTCAGTTAGATAAGATACAGTGATTATACTATTACATAGGGAACGGAAGATAGATAGTGTCCTTGTTTATATTCCCATAATAGATTTTAGAGCAGCCTCACGAAAACGGGCCAATCGGTGGTCAAGTGAAGATGTCGGCGCCGCAAATTCTTAAAAGTGTAGTGCATTTCTTTGTTTCATATTAAATTATCCTAGAAACAAATAAGGTTGTTGTATTTTCTCGACCTTTACATTCAATATAAATTTAAGGACTTTCCAACATCTCTGTCAATGCTAAACTATAATTATACCGATCGATGCCGACATCCAATGATCGACGCCGACAACTTTAACAGATGTCGGCGTTTCTTAACAGATATCGTGCATTTCTTTGTTTTATATTAAATTATCCTAGAAACAAATCAGGTTGTTGTATTTTCTCGACCTTTACATTCAAGATAAATTTAAAGACTTTCCAACACCTCTGTGAATGCTAAATTATAATTATACCGATTGACGCCGACATCCATGCTCGAAGGCGACAACTTCCACCAATTGGCCTCTTTTCGTGATCCTGACCCATATATATATATATATATATATATATATATATATATATATATATGAGGCTTTGCTCTTCCAAAATCTGGCAAAATCTGGCACCCCAGAAAACCATAACATAACTACTAACAGCGAAGATGACAAGGCTACTACCAAATTGAGATTATTGCTGTTCAGTGATGAAAACAAGCCACGATGCGCCTTACTCATTATGGACAGGCTAAATAAACCGTCACCAAAAAAAGAGAAAAAAAGGCACGATATCAGTAATCAGATAAAACGCCCCATAATATATAACATATACAATATCTGCAATCGGATAAGACACTCCATAATATATAACATATACAATATCTGCAATCGGATAAGACACCCCATAATATATAACATATACAATATCTGCAATCGGATAAGTCACCGCATAATATATAGCATATACAATATCTGCAATTGGATAAGTCACCGCATAATATATAACATATACAATATCTGCAATCGGATAAGTCACCCCATAATATATAACATATACAATATCTGCAATCGGATAAGACACCCCATAATACATATATAACAGACATGGTATCAGCAATCGGATAAGGCATATATGGGTCGTTCTCAGAAACTGTGTACCACTTGAGGTAGTCTATGTGAAATGCATATTTCAAAGAAACCCATTATTGGAGTGTTAATATTTAGATTTCATCATTTAGCCCAATAATGTGGGAGATATTTTAGATCAAAAGTAAATGTTAATATTATGTATTATGTATCTTATTGGGAAGGATGTAGCTTAAATACATAGAAATTTACATCACTAATTTGTGACATTGTCAACAGCATTGAAAATATAGTGTCACAAACTTAATGAAAACCTCTGAACAACAGCTCATTTCGCTTCAAATGGTCATATACAATGTCTTCATTAAGTTGAAGACATTTATTTCTAAAAAAAATTAAAAAAATTATGAAATAGTTAACCTTTTCTGGAGTCATTAACATCGTAACATTTCGTTTCCACTTGCAAGTACTATGAAACTCTGTATCAAACACTGAGTACAGATACAGTACAGGAACTATTTTCATCATTTGACACTCTATGCATGGACCCAGTTATGGTATAGTAAAAGATAAATCCTGAAATTGCCCATTGAAATTTGAGCCAAACATTTGTGTAAAATTGTTGTTTCCACTTTGACTGTTACCTTGCTAATATTTTTTTGCTTTTCTCTTTAATATTCACAACTAAGACAAAACCATAGCAATGAGGTTTCAAATTATTATTACTACTGTTTATAAAGCAAGTGGCATGTGAAATGTCCTAAAAATGTCAAGTTTTGTGTGGGAAATATTTGATTTTGGAGTCAGATTGGTTTCCATGCTATACTGCTATTTATTGGGTGTGAGCATCACTTGACCTACTTAAAAATGCCAGAATATGTTTATTTTCAATTATTCAGATGCAAAAGGACATACACATTGAGGAAACTTGTTTATAGGACTTTGGCAGCATTTTGATTTTGTGGTACTCATGTCACACTATTGGTACACAACTTCTGAGAACGACCCATATATAACATGACAATATTGGCACTCACAATAAGACCGATGACTTAAAAATTGACACTTATCATTCCCTAGCCTTGCAGTCGGCATTATTAATAGGGCAAGGAACAGTGGAATGAGGAAGACCAATTGTCCACGATTGAAATTTTCCCCGCTGAATCAACTAATATACAATAAAATATGTATATATCTATAATTATATAACATACAAACAGTCTCAGCGATGGGATTAGACGGGAGATTTGAAATTTGAATCCCCACAACCTGCCACACAGAAAGCGCTGGATGCTCGAACCCACTCAGCTATCGCGATTAGTTAGTCAGCCATAGAAATGGTCGGCGAACTGTTAGGACCGCGCCCCCTTGTTTGAGCTGGTCGCCAGGACACAAGTTGGTTTGTCGCGTGACGGCGACACTTTCGCCGGGCAGAGTGACAGAGACCTGTGACAATAAGGGCCAGTGGGGCCGTCATTAGGCATGACCCCCTTGGCGGAGGGGGTTGGGGTGGGTGAGGGGGTTGGGGTTCTACGGGGGGGGGGGAGGGGACTGCGTCAAAGCTGCATAATCCGATGAAACCATCACTATCTAGTCGTCATACAGTTACAATAAACATTAATATATGCACCTCCTCCATTTCCTGGTGCATGGAAGGAACATTTCTATAATTCAAAACACAACAACCGAGAACAGTGGACCAACATTTATTACGGTCAAAACTAGATACAAGGCGCTTAGTTTGAGCGATAATTTATGGAGAAATATGAATCACTAGATGGCTAACAAAGAAGCTACTATCAGAGGAGACCAACCTGCACCGTAACAAGCAATGTTGAATCAGTAATTAACTCGAGATAGTAATATATGTATAAGTGCTTAATAACTAGACTATCGACATTACTTGTAACTTTATCACAACCAAGATACTGTAAGCTGTGTAACTGATGCCTATGCCGTTATGGAAGAAACATACGCCGTATAAAGATTTAATGACAAAATTTCACAGAAGCATCATGACTCAAAAATAGGCTACTCGGACACTCGGCCAAATAGTTTTGAGAGTGTCGGAGTGGCCTCTTTAAACATCTTTTTAGGTACATATGCATACATAGCTGACGAACGCCAACCTCCGGCTTCTGCCACCTTTTCTTCAAACAAACCTGCCTTTGCACACATCTGTGCCGCTCCTCTTCGCAGGCTATGCAATGTTATCTTGGCAGGGCAGGGGTGATTCAAAGACGTCAAAGCTAGCTTTATAGCGGCAAGTAAAGTCATAGCTGATAATGCTTTACCATTGGGAAGCATGAAGGCTGGGTCTTGAGGACGAGGTGTGAACCTTAGGCTGTTTTTATATGCACTCCACGCGCATACCGGACAGAACGGCGAACCATGTATCTCTGGGATACACACTGCAAACTCATCGGTCTTCTTCTTCGTAGTCTTGGACGAACGCACCACCAAACTAATATAGTCTCGATGCCAGATCACATCCGACCAGCGTAGCCAGTGATTTGAATCATCACCGCTGCTTGTTTGAACTATGTTGCATTGCCTAAGAAAGGAGAAATAACCTAACAGCGTCGCTGCAGTCAGGACATACGCGGTTCTTCCAAATGACTGGAAGAACCTCACATACCCTGAACATCACATACGCTGAGAGGTGGGGCACGATTAACAATATGAGTTGACGACTTGTTCACCCCTCGAAGCATCAGTGCGGCTGGGTAGGAATCGAAGCTGGCAACGTATCCTCCCATCAGGCGCAACCAGGTCCAAGCTCCACTGACATAGTTGTGTACCACACCGGGGGACTTCAGGTCTTGATCAAGTTTAGCAATATACCCCAGAACTTGAACTTTGAAATACAAGCAGCCTACCCGCCGGAACCAGATACAGGTGGTAACCGCATTAGTTACTGTAGTTACATAGTACATGGTTACACTGTGGACTCGCTTGTCGTGATGAATTATTCATGTTACGGCGTAACATGTACAATTCAAAACACAACAACCGAGAACAGTGGACCAACATTTATTACGGTCAAGACTAGATACCAAGGCGCTTAGTTTGAGCGATAATTTATGGAGAAATACGAATCAGTAGATGGCTAACAAAGAAGCTACTATCCGAGGAGACCAACCTGCCCCATAACAAGCAATGTTGAATCAGTAATTAACTTGAGATAGTCTAGTTATTAAGCACTTATACATATATTACTATCGACATTACTTGTAACTTTATCACAACCAAGATACTGTAAGCTGTGTAACTGATGCCTATGCCGTCATGGAAGAAACATACGCTGTATAAAGATTTAATGACAAAATTTCACAGAAGCATCATGACTCAAAAATAGGCTACTCGGACACTCGGTTACCATAAAAACACTATTTCTAGTTGGGAGGGTGGGATGGTTCAGAAATTCTCTGGAACGGTGTGTTAAGTCTACCAGATCAACCGCATGAGTGACAGTTTAACAGCTGTCGACTTGAAACAATGGATTCGTAGCTAAGTAATTGTGATGTTACTATGTTGGTTACGCTAGTTACTGTAGATACTGCTCAACAGGGACTTTGAAATACAAGCAGCCTACCCGCCGGAACCAGCTACAGGTGGTAACCGTGTTAGTTACTGTAGTTACATAGTACATGGTTACACTGTGGACTCGCTTGTCGTGATGAATTATTCATCTTACGGCGTAACATGTACAATTAAGAACTGTATCTTAATATGCGGACATCATACCGCAATCCCGGTGACTGTACGACAGCATTACCACAAAGTTATTTATATGTCACACAGCAAGTGGGCACACATTGCATCGCTATTACATAACAATGGTCCCCAACTCTGTCACCCGAGATATTGATATGATTCCAAGCTCGTCTATCATGACCGAAAGACCATATATTTTTTACAATAAGGTGGGAAGTGTTCAACTTGTATTCTGTTGTATCAGTTTTCAACCATTACTTTTACACAGAATGTCAAAGCGCACAATCAATTATGCACTGAAAGACACTTCTAAATATAAATGCTCACAATTAAAAAAAAAAATTGTGGCCAGGGAATTAAAATTCTAGATAAAAGTCAAAGATATTTTTCTTCCTGAAATCATGAACATTGATTTAATAAGATATATGAGGTGACATATCCCTATTGTCCTCAAGAGTGTGTTAGAACCACTTCTTGTATTTATGTTAGTAAAAACATCATGCATGTTGTTTGCATTGTAAAATTGTTGGCGCAAGGCCTTAAAATCAATACATTTTAATCAAATGTGTTAAAAAAGTAAAAAATAAACTAAGACACTTACCAAGATTCGATCCTATTTAAAGCTGCATAGTCCGATGGTTTTTGAATTTCTGAATTTTTCTGAGATAAATACATTAGGTTCATCCTTATTATCTACCTTACTTTAGCTTGAAGTAATTTTTATTTTAAATGGCTAACTTTTGAGATATTTGAAGTGGAAACATGCTAAATTAATTTTGGCAAGCTTGTCAAAACTCTGACCCCATAGGCTTCTGCAGTAACAGGTTCTATTAAATTTCCTCAGCATTTCCTTCTATGTGGTGACAAATGTTTAGCACCACTATCTAAGGGTGCACTTATGGATATATGTAGAATCAAATTTAGATAATTGTTTTAGCTTTTGAAAATTTGACATTTTCATCGGACTATGCAGCTTTAACTAATTCATATACCGGTACACTTATTAAAGCTTCATAATCCGATGGCATTTGAGTAAAAAAAAAAATTTAAAACTAATGTGAAGCAGATTATATACTGGTCAATCTAATGTATTTATCTCAGAAAATGACTGATATTCAAAAACCCGTCGGACCATGCAACTTTAACCCGCGCTCCCCCGACAAAGACCCCCGGCGTTTATTAGATGGAGAGGGGGCTCTATTTCGCAGCATTACGGTAGTTGACAAAACCATCCTGGCACACTTCTCGTTGAATCTCTCGCCGGTACCGACCGTAATATCTTCGCTGTTATCACGTAGAGCTGTGGCTACTTTGTTGCCATGCTGATAGTGTGCCCACGGCTACTTCTAGGCTTTATTTTTGTTGTTGTTTAACAAAAGAAATGTGGAGAGAAAAAAACCCTCACTCTACTTAATTACACAAGCACATAGAGCCGCCAAGAGGAGATTTACAAAAATACCCCCCCCCCCACCCCGCCAAATTCTTATATGAGCCTGTTTCAAAAGGCGATAACTCTTCTTTTTTGTCCATCGTAACGATAGACACAAAACAGCACAGAAACGGTTACACTGAAAACACGAGGACATTTGCTTCAAATCAATATGTATTCTATTGGGATTATGAAACACCACGTAAAAAACAAATCAGTTTATCCTGAGCAAATGCATTAGCAGATAGTATGTTGAACATTACAATGGACAAAGCTTTGCCCCATATTGCTTAGCATCTTCTGAGACAGTCTCATATATATATATATATATATATATATGTATATATATATGCATATATATATAAATTTATCTACAGTGCAATAAGAAGAGAGACAAATAAGGTAGTGGGTTGAGTAGTTTTAATCTTTGGCAAAGGATTATATGCCCTTGACCATAAAATAAATTTTTTTAATCCTCCAGCGCGACTGACACCTGTCAACATCCGGTGGGAGGTGAGGTGGGCGAGATGGCACCACTGGTAAAGTGTGGTATCTTATGGAGGATAACAATAATACTAATATTAGTAATATTCCCTTATGCATCTTTATACTCGCATACCACGTTGGTTTTTTTTTATTGAAGAAGATTTATACTACCTGTCATGGATAAGTCTGAATAGACTTGTTTTCACCATCAGACAGTTTGTCGATAGAAAGCCTGAGCCTACACTTTTACCGACCCAAGGGATTTTTAACCTCCCAGACCATATAGACATGGTATGAGAGCAACCGGCCTTTGATGACGCTGTAAGTTATACACAACGGTGGAAATCCAAAGTGGCAGAGGTGGGGGCACGGGAAATCAAACCACCAACCTTCAGATTAGGAGTCCGACCTAGAAAAAAGTCAGACACTCTAACCACTCTGCCACAGAGAACACCACGTTATACATCACATATATATCCCGTGCCCCAGTTAAGTAGTCCCAGGGTTAGCCGATGTCTCCCAACGTGGTACGGGTGTAATAAATGTATAGGGTGGAGGATTGCAGGTGAAGGTGACTGAGCCGAATGGGATTGTGGGTGCTTGGGTGGGGAGAGGAGTTTGAGGCTTTGCGTATAGGTGACTAGTGGGGTGGAGGTGGAATTGTGGTGGGTATTGAGGGGGTGGTGTGGGGAGGTGTGGGATTTGGCTGAGTGGGGGGAGGTGGATGGATATTGGATGGGAGGATTGTGGGTTGGGAGAGGGGAGTTATGGGGAAGGGGTGAGATGGGGTGAGGTGGGTTGGATATAAGGGATGGGGGATGGGGGGGGGGGGGAGGGGGATTGTGAGGGCATTCTGGGTGGGTGGGGAGAGGGTAGGTTAGGGCAAGGGGTGAGATGGGGGAGGTGGGATGGATATGGGTGTGTGTGTGTGTGGGGGGGGGGTTGTAGGTGGGAGCGGATGGGGGAGGGGGAATTGTGGGTGGGGAGGGGGAGGGGAGGGAGTGATAGGGGTAGGGGGTCATTGAGTTCAGACGAGCCTACCCGCATGCTCCGAATTTTTGTTAGTATTTTTTCTAGAGGATGTTCATGCATATTTTTGTTGTTGTAAGTAATTTATTCCTGGGAATTCTTTTTAAAGTCAGTGTTGATGTGTGGGTAGTTGGGCCATGACGAATTTGCTGCTTTTGCTGATTGATTGGCATAAGGCGAGGACAGAGGGAATGCTCGCCGTGAAATAGAATGAGGTGGAACGAGGGCACTGAAGACATGTGGCTTACACTTACACTTACACTTAGACTTATTCTTACACTTACACTTATGCTTATGCTTGCACTGAGACTTACACTTACTCTTACACTTACACTTACACTTACTCTTACACTTACTCGTACACTTACTCTTACACTTACACTTACTCTTACACTTACTCTTACTCTTAATAGTACACTTACTATTACGCTTACACTTACTCTTACACTTACACTTACTCTTACACTTACACTTACACTTACTCTTACACTTACTCTTACACTTACTATTACACTTACGCTTACGCTTACGCTTACACTTAGACTTAGACTTAGACGTACTCTTACACTTACTCTTACACTTACTCTTACACTAATGCTTACACTTACTATTATGCTTACACTTACGTTTACTCTTACACTTAATCTTACACTTACTCTTCTCACACTTACTCTTCTCACACTTACTCTTCTCACACTTACTCTTACTCTTACACTTACTCTTACACTTACTCTTACACTTAGTCTTGCAGTTACAATTACACTTACAGTTGGATAACATAGCTTTTCTATGTGTATTAAAGCTGCATAGTCCGCAGTGTTTTGGGTTTTGGTGAATGTGGGTTGGGTTGGGTGTGTGGGTGGGTGTGTGGGTGGATGTATGGGTGTGTGATGAAGGTTTGCTGAATGTGGGTTGGGTGTGTGGGTGGGTGTGTGGGTGGATGTATGGGTGTATGGATGTATGGGTGTGCGATGAAGGTTTGCTGAATGTGGGTTGGGTGTGTGCGTGGATGTATGGGTGTATGGGTGTATGGGTGTGCAGTGAAGGTTTGCTGAATGTGGGTTGGTTGTTGGAATTTTACATCTTGGCAACATCTAAGGTCATATCAGGACGGGTACTGACTTGTGACAGTGCACACTCATGATGATTTTATAGTCCTGCCCGACTGGGAAATCAGGTCGCTGGTACCATGAGCCGATATCCCACTCAATCACATTGTCAAGACACTGAGCTAACTAGTCCTTGTCCTATCCTATTAATGCCGAAAGCCAGCCTAGGAAGCGACAAGTATCAATTTGATAAGTCATTGGTTTGACTCGAGCGGGAACCAAACTCTTGACCTTCCGGACGCCAGGCCTGTGCTCTACCGATTCGGCCACCGCGCCCGGTGGTGAATGTTGGAGGTGTGTGTGTTCTAATGCAGTGGTTATACTTTTAGCTAAAGGCCCTGTCACACTACGACATGATGGTGTCAGCATAGGGAGAACGTGAAAAACGTTGAACTTCTCGGCGTAGTATGCAAATTTGGGGACAAGTTGAACGTGGATGCAGCATAATTGACGAGAGCATAATGTCGGTAAAGCGTAGTGATAGCGTCATTCCACGCAAGAGGACAATGTCATTACGCTCACGGAACGCTATGTACGTTATTCCATCGCCAGAACTACGTTACGTGACGTTACATACGTCATGACACGGTGGCGAAATGTTGAACGTACATTGAACATACTTTGGATGTATGTTCGGCATACGTTCTCCTGATGTTCCCATTACGCCGCGTGGACATTTCCACCAGCGTTAATGTGGGCCGATGTAGTGGAACGTAGTAGAACGTAGTGAGCAGCATTTGACTAATGTCCGTTTAACGTCATTGACGTTCGCCGAACATGTACAGAACGTATGGCGAACGTAAACCCTTACGTTCCAGTCACATCAAAAGTTTTGAACAGGTTCAAAACCTTGACGCGCGCCGACGTAACACGAAGTAACGTGACGTAGCTCGACGTCAGTCTAACGTCATTCTGACATCATCATAATGTAACCCAACGTACGTCAATGTAATGACAAAAAGTGACCACGTCAGGCTTATGTTGGCTCGTTACACCGTAGTGTGACAGGGGTAAAAGCGAAGTGAGAGTGACGAAGCTCATGTGGTAGAGTGTCCACCCGTGAAGGTGTGGATCATCAGATCGATCCTGCTCAGTGGACACAATTGCAGTTTGGGCTATTTTCCATTCCAACCAGTGGTCCACAACTGGTTCATCAAAGGCTGTGGTATGTGCTGTCCTGTGTGTGGGAAAATGCATACTTTATAATTTAAAAAAAAGACCCCTTGCTGCTTATCGGAAAGAGTAGCCTATGTGGTGGCAGCAGGTTTCCTCCCAAGAAATATGTCAGAATGACCAAATGCTTGACGTCCAATAGCTGATGATGAAAATCAATTTGCTCTAGAGGTGTCGTTAAATAAAACAAGCGTTTACATCTAAGCGTGTGTGTGAAGTCAGATAGTCAGACAAAACACATGACCAGCTGAGATGGCCAAATGAGTTGAGTACTCGGGCTTCTCGGTTTGCAGGTCGTGGGATTCTAATCTCTGGGAGGGTATGCACCCTGGCCGCCGGGTCAAAACAATGACTTAAATTTTGATACTTGTTGCTATCTAGCCTGGCACTTGGCATTACTAGGATAAAGCACGGAAAGGCGGAATGAGGAACGCCAATTGTCTGCGATTCAAATTTCCACAGCTTAATTGAGGAATTTAACAATAAAACAAAGATACTACTAGACAAATAAAAGTATGTATCAGGTTAAATTGTTTACCACTGGAATACCATGCAGTGCCATAGAATCAACTTAACATAAACAATTGTTTAAAATAATAATTAAATAAATGTGGGTATGGGCGTGAGTGTGTGAGTGGGTATGCGTGTGAGTATGTGTGCTTGTGTGTGTGTGTGAGTATGTGTGTGGGCATGTAAAAGGGTGTGTGCATGGGTATGTGTGTGTTAGTGTGGGCGTGGATGTGAGTGAGTGTGTGAGTGCGTGTATGAATGGGTGTATGGGTGGGTGTGTCACTGGGTGTGTGAGTGAGTGCATGAGTGGTTGTATCATTGTGTGTATGAGTGTGTGTGTGGCTGTGTCAATGTGTGTATGAGTACGTGTATGTCTGGGCGTGTGCGTGCGCGCGTGTATGAGTGGGTGTGTCACTGGGTGTGTGAGTGAGTGTATGAGTGGTTGTGTCATTGTGTGTATGAGTGTGTGTGTGGCTGTGTCAGTGTGTGTATGAGTACGTGTATGTGTGGGTGTGTGCGTGCGTGTACGAGTGTGCGTATGAGTGGGTGTGTCACTGGGTGTGTAAGTGAGTGTATGAGTGGTTGTGTCATTGTGTGTATGATTGTGTGTGTGGCTGTATCAGTCTGTGTATGAGTACGTGCATGTGTGGGTGTGTGCGTGCGTGTAAGAGTGTGTGTATGAGTGGGTGTGTCACTGGGTGTGTAAGTGAGTGTATGAATGAGTATGTAAGTGGGTGTGTGGGTGGGTGAGTGGGTGGACGAGTGGGTCTGTGCCTGTGCATGTTACACCCTACTGGCTTGACGTGTATGTCAATCGTGACGAGTTTAATTACATCCCGTATTTGTTGACGACGTAATGTGGGTGTGATAGCACTGATTTCCACTTCGGTCCTGGTCGTGTGGTTGTGTGTGTGGGGGGGGGGGGGGGGGGGGGTGGTGGGGGGGGGCTGCATGGGGGGAGGGGGGGGGGGTAACTGAAGGGCACGGCTGAACTCTGGAAACATATTACAACTGTCCAATTACCCTGCTCCAACCATGACAGCCACTAGTACCAACCACCACCACCAGAGGGACCACCACAGAATCACAGTCACTCACTTACCGCTATAGCATGTTTAATATATTTCTTAAAGCTACATAGTCCGATGAAAACATCAAATTTTCAAGGCCAAAGGAATGACAGTATAACCCCCGTTAAACCAAACTTGAAGGGACCCTAGAAATTTGTTTGGATTAAACGATCATTGGTTTAACCGAGCTTTGGCTTCGATTTGGCTTTGGCAAAAATGCAGGTGCGTTATGAATGTAATATGCAATGTATGTGGAGATTTTGATTATTGTTTTTTTATATGTATATACAGTATAACCCCGTTAAACCAAGCTCGGTTAAACCAAACAATCGGTTAATCCAAACTTTTTTTGGCGGCTGCCAAAATAGTACCATTTATGATATAAAAAGGTTGGTGGGCTTCTTAGATGACCTTATAACCACATGAAAGTTTGGTTTAACCATACCGGATGTGGCGTGGGGTCCTAAATTTTGTTTGGATTAACTGAAAAGTTGGATTAACCAACTTTGGTTTAGCCAACTTTGTTATATGATAAATGGCAGTATTTTGCCGGGCCGCCGAAAAAAGTTTGGATTAACCGAGCTTGGTTTAATGGGGTTATACTGTATCTACATTTGATTTTGATTCTACATATCTAGCTTAGATACTGGTGCACTTATTAAACCTGTCTCGCCACATAGAAAGGAATACTGAGGCAATCTAATAGAACCTGTTACTATGGTGTCAGAATATTGGCATGCTTGCCGAAATTAAATTTGGCATGTTTCCACTTCAAATATCTACAAATTTGGCCACTTAACATCAAAATTATTTCAAACTAAAGTAAGATGGGTAATAACGATCAACCTAATATATATCATCTCAGAAACTGACAGAAACTCAAAACCATCGGATCTTTGTTTTTGTTTGTTTGTTGTTGTTTTACGTCCTAGCAACATCTAAGGTCATATCAGGAGAGGTACCGACTTGTGACAGTGCGTACTCATGGCGACTTTATAGTGCTGTCCCTCTGGGAAACCAGGCCTGGTGGGGGGTTTTTTTGTTTGGTTTGTGGGGTTGGGTTGGGGGGGGTGTTTGGTGTTGGTTGTTGTTTTGTTTGTTGTTTTGGTGTGTGTTTGTGTGTTTTGGTGGTTGTGGTTGTGGTGGTTTTGGGTTTGGTTGGGTGTGTGGTGTTGTTGTGTTTGGTGGGTTTGTGTGGTTGGGGGTGTTGTGGGGGTTGGTGGGGGTGGGGGGGTTGGGGTGTTGGTTTGTTGTTGTGTGTGGTTGTTGGTGTTTTTTTTTTTGGTTTTGTTTTGTGTGGTTTTTGTTTTGGGGTGGTTTTGGGGTTTTTTGTTTTTTTTTTTGTTTGTTGTGTTGTTGGTTTGTTTTGGGTGGTGCAGTCCAGGTACACTGGCGAGGTTCAATGCTTCTTAAAGTTGCATAGTCCGATGGTTTTGAGTTTCTGCCATTTTCTGAGATAAATACACAATTTGATCATAATAATCTACATTACTTCAGTTTGAAGTAACTTTTAATTTAAATGGCTGACTTTGGGAATTTTAGAGTGAAGAAATTCCACGTTAATTTTGGCAAGCACCGCAAAACTCTGACACCATAGGCTTCAGCAGTAAATGGATTCAATTAAGTTCACTTAGTATAGTTAAAGCTGCATAGTCCGATGAAGCATCAAATTTTCAAAATCAAAACATTTATCTGGATTTGATTCTACATATCTAACTTAGATACTGATGCACTTATTAAGTATTTGTTGCCACATAGAAAGGAACACTGAGTCAATTTAATAGAACCTGTTACTGCAGAAGCCTACGGTATCAGAGTTTTGGCGTGCTTGCCAAAATTATTTTCACATGTTTGAATTTCAAATATCTCAAAAGGTAGCCATTTCAATTAAAAGTTACTTCAAACTAAACGAAGGTACATAATAATGATCAATTCAATATACTTACCTCAGAAAAAATGTCAGAAACTCAAAGCCATCGGACT